>JAPUBX010004002.1:142244-384677 GCA_028672205.1 Proteocephalus fallax | reverse complement strand
TCTGGGTTTGAAATCGCCGGTCGACTACCGCATGCCATCGAAGCTGCTGCACCCAGGTGGACGTGGTGGTTGCTAACTTTAACAATGTAAATGTTCATTGAGTTTTACCATGCTGAGTGTTGTACCACACAATTAAGAATATACACTTCCACGTTGCTGCACGTGTTCTCATTCTGTAAAGTTCTCGGTTAGTTATTTGAGTTATACCGGTTAGACTGAAGATTCTTCTATTCTCTATTACGAGTTAATTCAACCCTCCATGCAATCGTATCACATTTGGCGTCACGACTATGTCAAAAACGAACCTGAAATTCTTATCAGTTAATGCAACTTCCCGAGAAGTGTCGGACTACATTGAGCGTTTCGAAATTTGGGCTATCACCCAAGATAATCTCGCTGAAGAAAAGAAAGCGGCTTATTTTCTGAACGGTATTGGTTAAGACGCTTATGCTCTTGTGAAGAACTTGGTTTATCCGGAGATTCCCATTAAAATGCCACTCGCCAAGATCCAAGAAGCTATTATTCAGTATGTTCAGCCTATAGCTTTTGAGGCTGCTGAACGAAGCAAATTCCATACTATCATGCGAAGATCCAACCAAAACATCCGTGATTTTATACTTTTACTTCAGCTCAGGCTGCAAAATGCAGCTTTGAAGCTCAATTAGACACGCAATAGCGCGACCGTTTAATTGCAGGTCTCCGTTATCTATTCGAGTTATACCGGTTAGACTGAAAATTCGTCTTTTCTCTATTAAGGGTTAATTCAACTCTCCATACAATCCTATCACACTACTGCATATCGAAGAAACATGGAGATTGCAAGCATTAAATAAATTGTGCCTATGACGACAATACTCGCGAAAACAGCTGACTGAATACCGCAAACACTTGATTGTTGACGCAAGTCTATCTGAGTCCCTTCTAAAGTGCAAATCGCTGTCTAACAGGTTATTTTTAAAAAAGGCATCGATTAATCAATATGCTTCTCGCATTCATAATGAGGCTTTAATCGACCGACCGCATGAGAACAGTGGATTTGTGCCTACAACTACTGCACTCCCGCCACTACCACTCACTCAGACAAAGCGGAAGCATCGAGCTGGTTGGCTTAATGCTGTTCGCAGTCGCTATCCCGCCAATACATCACTTCCAGCTCTTGCGTCCTTTAATGTGCGTTCAATTCTCAACAAAGTTGACGTTTTTCACTCGCTGCTTACAACGGCTCTGTTTAAACCTGTCGGCGTGGTCTGTCTACAAGAAACCTTTCTTAGGGACATCAATCTTGATCACATATTTATGCCAGAAAATTTCGAATGCTTTCGTCAAGACAGAGTGGTCGGCGTTAAATCTAAGGGTGGTGGTGTCGCGAGTTGCATCAATCTCAGCTGGTCAAAATCGAACAAAAAGGTTTTCTGCTATGCAGCTAATGCTATTGAATGTGTTGGGGTTATGTGCCATCCAAGGTCTCTTCAAAACTGCAAGTCTGTGTCGGTCTTTAACTTGTATATCCCCCCATCTTCTACCAGAGCAGACATTTCTAAGTTCTATGATTCGCTTATACCTTTTATTTCTTCAATTATGGATGATTCTTTCATTTTACTGTGTGGTGATTTCAATTCTGCGCCAATTAGCCCTCTTCTTACACTTGGTCTAAATACCATCGTCAATTTTCCAACACGCGAAGGGAATCTTCTTGACCACATATTTGTGTCCGATTCTTCTCTGTATGCATGTCGAAAACGTGCACCTTTAGCCCAGTCGGACCACTGCATCGTTGTTGGTCTACCGAAAATATATGGCAAGGGTAAAAAAACCATCAATGTTGTCCCAAACCTAAAAAAATTCGTATCCGCTCTCACTGCCTCCAAAACCAGTGCAATTTAAGAGATGCCGTTGCCACAACCGATTTCAAAGTCTTCGAGGATTCCGACTTCGATAAAGAGAACGACAATATAAATAGTTATCTCCGATTTTTGTACGATACGCATTGTCCACTCACGGAACTATCCCTCACCCCTCGTGTAATATCTTCTCCATTTCTGAAACGACTGAGGCGAAAAAAGGAACGACTTTGTCGACAGGGGAGGTATCGAGAAATTAAACCAATTTCGAAACAAATCACAGCTGAGGTAAATCGTCTTAACAAAATATTTGTAGATGAGCTGTTCAGAACATCAAAACCCGGTGACCTCTGGAAAAATCTTAACAGATTGACAGGAACCCGCCGCCCACATCCACCAAGTGGTGCCCTAGACCTTGATGCTCTGAACGATGGCTTTATCTTCAAATCCGCTGACCATTCCGCGGTACCTCTGGTTGGATCTCTTAATCCCAGCGCTTTCCTGCCCGCTCACGAATCCTCTATCGCCAAAATTTTGGCTGGCCTCAAGAACTCCACCGCGGCTGGTCCCGACAGGGTCGCCCCAGCGATTCTTAAAATCTGTCACCGCGAGATTTCTCCAATTGTGACCCAGCTTGTAAATCATTCGTTAGGGGAATGTTCCTTTCCTTCGGAATGGAGAGACGTCGCTATAACACCCATTCCGAAACCGGCCAATGGCTCCGCTGGACCTGTGAAGTACAGACCTATTGCAAACTCATCCGTGTGGTTAAAAGTGATTGAGAAGCACCTCCTCTCTAAATTAGATGACACGCTTAAAGCTGCAGATGACCCTTTCCAGTTTGCTTATAAATCAAATAGAAGCACTCTGGACGCCGTGGCTACGTTATCGCACATACTCCACTCTTCACTTGATGCCGGAGCGAAAGCAGTGAAGGGAGTATTCTTGGACTTCTCCTCTGCCTTCAACACAATCTCACGGTCCCGCCTCCTCTCTCACCTATGTGAAGATGGCGTTGAAGGATGGTTGATTAATTGGCTTCAAAACTATTTTTCCAATCGACGTCAACATGTCAGAGTCGGAAATGAAGCCTCAACCTCCTTGCCAAATAACTGCGGTGTACTACAAGGCGCTGTGCTATCTCCTTTCCTGTTCAACTACTACACGTCGAGCCTTCGGTCCCCTAACGACGCGACACTAATAAAATACGCGGATGACCTGACTTTGTGCCATCCATGCAAGACGCAAGGTGATTCTCAACAGCTCGGGCAGGCAGTCACTGAGGTACTTGAGTGGTCTTCCGAGAATGATCTTTTGCTGAATGCATCAAAATGCATCCATATCACATTTTCCCTGACAGCCGCTGCCGCTGCCGACACCCCCGAAATTTCTTCACTACATAACTTCGCTTCGAGCCCAAAATCGAAGTATCTCGGGGTGATTTTTAACAGTCGGTTATCGTGGAGTGATCATGTCGATGTTGTCTTTGGTAAAAGCCGCCGTCTTTGCTTCCTTGTTCGCCGATTCAGGAGACTTGGTTTGAGCTCGAGCCATATAAAAACCTTCGTCCATGCCTGTATAATTCCCCTGATTGTATATTGTTCCCCAGTAATATTCCCTGGTCTTAAATGCTCGGACTTTTTAACCCTTCATCGACTTTTTAAAATAATCTCGTTTTCTAGCGGTCTGCCTATTCTCTCTATCAAAGAAATCATCGTTGAACGCCACTTAAATAACTGCTCATTAATCGCTGCCCGAATTTTAAATGACCCCTCCCATCCCCTCTATTCCAGTTTATCCGAATGTAAATCTCTTCGACCAATGCGCCGTCCATACCGTTCAATTCCAACAAGAACGGCGGCATATCGCAACTCGGTCATTCCCTATTTGTCCCGATTTTTAGTCTCACCAGACCAGGTTAAACAGGAACTACAAGACAATTTTCGCATCTAATATTTGTTATCCTGCCTTTTTTAATGCTGAAAGTTTTGGTCCTCGTGACCTCAATAAAGCCACTACAATTATTATTATTAATTATGTAAAGCGGAATGGTACGGCCAGCTCTCAGGTGACGAAATAAGACGTTGCTGAGCAAACAACGTTGATACAACGCTGTCGGCTGCAGTGGTTCGGTCACGTTCTACGACATCTAGACGCAGACCCTTCAACTCAGTGCCTCTCGCCATCACCTTACGAAGTTTGGCGCAACCCCAGCGGCGGTGGACGAAATGCGCGGTCAGGTGTAAGATGAAAGCCGAATTTGAACGCCTGGCCTTGCAGTCCATCTATGGAGCGTACAGTTGGAGCCAGAACTGGCTAACAACCTGCCCCGTATGATGCCGAAGCAGCTGACTACCACCGTCACGCTTAACCAACACAGCAGGGGCACTCGTGGAACTCGAGGTGGTTTAATTGCGGATGATGGAGCTGCCGGTCTTCGTGGCTGGAGTACAGACACATGCCGCTACTCCAAAACTCAGTGACGATGTCACGTAGAAACAACGGTTCTCGCCATATCGACGAAGTCAAACTAGTGTCTGCATGAGTGACCGAGCTCGTAAACAGCTGTCTTTCGCCGCCACTGTGAGCAGGCTAGCGATTTCGAACCGGTGGCTAACTGAAAAAAACATGGATCCACACCTTCAAAGCGGAGATCGATTGCCTGTGACTACAGAATGACAGCACTGGACACAGAACGGGATCACAATCGGTTTTGATCGGGCCTCCGATCGCTGCGCTACGATTCGTGACATCCGTGAAACCGGCTCATCTACAAGCATATCAACTGACAGCTTCCCGAACTTCTGCCAATAATCAGTCTTTTACTATTCCTGAAGACCCGTCAATGTTGTGTCCATAAAAATCGCGTATTACATGGATCCTTTTGATTTCTCGTGTTTTAAACACCAGGAATGCCCAGATAAACAAATAAAAGTCTACTTATAGGTAATAAGCAACATAGGAAGACCTGCGGTTTCTGGCATTGGCCTCTCCAGTTTCTTCGTGTACAAACGAACGAATCAAAACGTCGCAAGAGCAGTACCGGGAGTTTGTTGCTATGGGCGGGGGGAATTAAACGGGAAGCGGCTAGATTAATTACGGCCGCCATTGATGTAATCTTGCTACTTACATGTAGTGAATAGAAGGTGCCGATGTTGTGGTTAACACAATTGCTCGGTTGGCCAGATTTCAAGGCCAGGCCCACTCTGTAAACATATTCCCAGGACACCTCATGGCAACCCCCCACGGAGCCGTTTATCCTCGAGTAGGAGATGGCCGATTCGAAAAGGGGTTGGCGGCCGCCAAATCGCCCGTTGTTCAATGTAGACAAGTATTTCTTCCAGTGATGGCCCAACATTCTTACTAATTATAGGCGTGATAAGTAGAGACAATGGGTACATACTTTGACGTAGTCCTTCAAGAGGATTCTGGCTGCCCGATCGTAGTGGGGATTGCCCTGAGAAGACATGAAACCGCGCATGCCTGAAAAAATAGACGAAAAATAGACACTCCATAAACGCCACGACACAGTTGAGGTCATATTCATTGTTTAAGCTGTTTACTAGCGCCGATTATACACAGGGAGACAGGAGACGTGAATTTGCAAAACGATTCGTCACACCATTGATTGTTTCTCCTTTTCCGTTTTCGAATTTGTTTTTTGGGAACATTTCCCTCCCAAGGTTGTATTTTTAAAATTAACCTCTTCCAGTTTATTGCCAATGCGTCCAATTCGCGACACAATTAGGCCATCCCATCTATTGTTTGTTTCGGTGTAAATCCATTCGGCCAATGCGATTGCTCCAAAAACGACCGCTTGTGGCAATTAGGTGATTCCCAATAATTCTTAATAATTGTAGTGGCTTTATTGAGGTCACGAGGACCAAAACGTTCAGCATAAAACAAGACAGAATAACAAGTACTAGCTATGAAATTTGCCTGGTAGTTCCTGCTTCACCTGCTCTGGTGTAAGATGAAAGCCGAATTTGAACGCCTGGCCTTGCAGTCCATCTATGGACTGTACAGTTGGAGCCAGAACTGGCTAACAACCTGCCCCGTATGATGCCGAAGCAGCTGACTACCACCGTCACGCTTAACCAACACAGTAGGGGTAGTCGTGGAAGTCGAGGTGGTTTAATTGCGGATGATGGAGCTGCCGGTCTTCGTGGCTGGAGTACAGACACATATGCTGTTGCCTCCACGTCTATTTCTAAGCTTGCCTATTATTCCTCGAGAACATCTTCCTTTCCAAATTGGACATCGTGCAAAACACCGTTGTTTTTTGCCAGGCCAGCAAGACGAGCGGGGTTCTCAACGTCTTGATCAGACAATATCAGCACAGTCTCTAGTAGCTGAACGCTTCAAACGGCTTCTCAGCCGTGTATTTCCAAAGAGGAGACGTTGCTCCACTCCGTAAGTCCTCATCCGGCCAATATCCAAATTCCCCGACTCCTGTAATGATCCTATGAATGCCGTCTTCGTATATGTAGTCACTCCTGTTTCAAATTGAGTCATTTAGGGGTCCTTATAATGTGGTGTGTTTCGATGTCTTCAGGGTGCGCCAAGATCTGCCATTAACTCGAGCAGAGATCCATGGCAGTTAAGGACGCCTGACACGCCTTATCGGCTAAGAAGACGGATATACGGGGTAGTTTAACGTCTTCTTGGAGGCGTTTAGATGCCCCTATTCCGCACAGATGTTGTGGTCCTGCTTCTTCACTAGGGCAGCGAATGGGATCCCTGGAAAGTTTGAGAGCGGATTGTACCTTGATAGAGCATCTGGTGTTCTGACCCTCAATAGACCTTTTAAATAATGACATTTTCTCGTGGATGATATTTTTTACTGAATCGAAGACACTATCGTAAATCGCCATTTGACCAATTGTTCCCTGCTTGCTTATTTCAATGCTTAACGTGTTGGGGCCTCGTGACCATCATGATAATTAGTTTTTTTTGCGTTTTTAACTGATCGTGCGGGCAATCTGACATCTTTTCACGCGTTTGTTATCCGTGACCTTGCGAGAGAACACGACAACCTCGGCAGGTGCAAAACAATCAAAGAGGTCAAATGAGGATATTCAGATGTTCTAAGTGGAGTTAGACTGTTCAGCTATCGTCTGGGTCGAATTGATTTGCGATAGATTATTTATCATTCATAAATTGTAGATCCTATGCTATACCAATAGATGAACAGATAATGATTTTACCTTTGAAATGGGTGTTAACTTTTAATTTCAAAAATACCAAAAGCTTCAAAGACCTTCGACATCCTTTTTGAAAACGGTAAACCACTTTTGCAGCTGTAGGTGGAAATTGGGTTATCTCCCATGCCTGCGATGGTGTCTGGGAATTCCATGTTTCCGATAGATATCACTGTCCGGAATCATTTGCGTTATGGAAATTAACTTTTGATGGCCGAAATTCAGCGATTGCAAAAATATGTATTTGTATGGCGTATTATTTGGCTTGGTCAATATTAGCTCGTTATTTTGTCTTTCTTTAATCTAATCCTGGATCTTGGAGACAGCCCTGGCTGGTTTTGGCAACAAATCTCTCCCCAGAGTCTTCAATGATATGGATTGACTAAATAGAACACTATTTAGATGTGTTCGAAAATAGGATGTCCTCAATAATCGTGATTAATGCACTGTAAAAAGGTCCACACTACGCTATTATAGACACTAATCAACAATTTTATATTTCAACCGACAGGCCCTAGCGTTAATTAAATTATTGTCGGTACTAAACAAAACCAAACGACCGATCAAGACGAATCGGCCAATTACAGGACAGTAGAAAATCAATATTTTGCGTGCTGAAATTTCTATGCAACAATTGCCAGTGATTGGCAGAGGCGATCGGTATTAAATGAAAACCCCGTTTCAACTATTCTCGGTGATAACATTATTAATAACCAGCATGTACTTCTTCACGCTTGCAATAATTATGATCAGTTATTTATCGACCTATTAGCGAGACAAGAGACCTGTTTAGCACAACATTTATTTGGAGTCACGATAGTAACCAAGATCTTATATATAGCTTCGCAAAGCCAAAAGTCAATCGGGACGATTAAAGTTTCGATAATTTGAGTGCGTTCGATAGCAATGTAAAGTGCCTTATATAATCAGAATTGACGAGTTAATCCCGCGCTTAAAAAATGTGGCTTAACCACTCAACCGCTTTGCTCTAAATAGGAATCACTTATAAACACAAAGAGGATCTTGTGGGTTCTACTCGGTTTAAGTTACGTGTCTGAATTTGGCGTCTGGCAGAATGAAAAAACTCACGGATGCCGAGTTCCTTTGGCGACTGGGCAAACAATGCCCGTTTGTTCCAGGTTAGTACGACATTCTGGAAATAAACTTCGGCGAATCCTCTGGTATAGGAGTGTGTCGGAAAAAATACCGCAGATCATTGGGTCGGCCAATGAAATGGCTACGTCGTGCATGCAAATCGCCAAAGCCACGGGGATTAAGAGATCCGAGATGTGGCACTTCAGACAAGGCAGCAGATTTGAATATTTAGCCATCGTTCCGTGCGTCAAGGTCAACGCAAGAGCGGTTACCATTGACAAAATATTCAATCGAAAAACTTAATTTGCGTCACAGTGTTGAACATCTTGGACGCAATATTCAACGTGTCAGAAATGGTGCTCAGCAATCATCCACTTAAGCGCGAACACGCCGATTTGTCGTCTTTGGATTGACCTTACGCATCCTGGTGACCTGACCCGAATATGCATGAATAATTTATGAACCATTTGTCGATGGAATAGGTTTACTAGCAAGTTGGGCCGTGGAAGTGCGTTGGTTTCCTTGACGGTTGTATCCTAGATAAAATGCCTTCTAAACCGCCTCCAGAATTCGTCTACACATATTCAGTAGTGTAGAAGTTGAATAAGTAGTAGAAACAGTAGTAGTAGTAGTAGTAGTAGTAGTAGTAGTAGAAGTAGCAGTAGTAGTTGTTGAAGTAGTGTCATAAGTAGTAGTAATAGGAGTAGTTGTTGTTGTCGGTGTGGTAGAAGTAATTGGAGCAGTAGCAATAAAAGTAATAGTAGTTGTTGTTTTTGTTGTTGTTGTTGTTGTTGTAGAAGTAGACGTAGCAGTAGTAGTAGTGTTAGAAGTAGTAGAAGTATTCGCATAAGTAATATAAATAATAGTAGCATTAATCGTAGTCTTATAAGTAGTAGTAGTAGTAGCAGTAGTAGTAGCAGTGTTGACGTTAAAGTGTTAGTATTGGTAGAAGTAGTAGTTGTAGTGGCATTTTAAGTATAAGTATTGGTCGAAGTAGAAGTCGAAATATCAGTTGCAGTGGTAGTAATAGTGGATATAGTAGCTGTGGCAGTATCATTAGTAGAAGTAGTAGCAGTAATAGTTGTTGTAGAAGTAGTTGTAGCATACGCAAAAGTAGTATTAGTGGTAGAAGAAGTACTAGCGGTAGCAGTAGTAGTAGTCAAAGTTGTTGTTTTAGTTGTGGTGGAATAAGTCGTAGCAGAAGTAGTAACAGTAACAGAATTAGTAGTGGTAAATGTAGTAGTAATATTAGAAGTATTTGTGGTATTGGTAGAAGTAGCAGAAGTAGTAGTTGTAATACTAATAGTAATTCTCGTAGTAGTTGCATTATTAAAAGTAGTAATAGTCGATGTAGTAGTAATAGTAGTTGCAGAAGTAGCAGTATTAGTTTTAGTAGTAGTAGTAGTAGTAGTAGTAGAAATATTAATGGTAGTAGTAGCGATAGCCTTATAAGTTTACATGGAAATCGAACATTTATTAATAATTATTATGTTTTTTGCTTCGCTGTATCCATTCATAACGGGTCATTGTATGATTTGCACAAATAAAACACCGATGGAGATAAAACGGTGTGTGATTAAGCAGGAAAAGAGTACTGCTCGCAAGTTAAGTGACAAAGGGAGAAATCTCGCAGCGAAAAATATTCAGAACCGCTGGCGGAAGCATGTCTTGGCAATTCACCATAGTGCTTTTGAGGCATTTGCCGACATTTGCAAATCGCCAAAGCCACGGGGAGTAAGAGATCCTGCGTGTGGCACTTCAGACACGTCAGCAGATTTTAATAATTAGCCATCGTTCCGTGCGTCAAGGTCAACGCACGAGCGAGGAGATCCTGTCAATCTGAATGAAGGCGATTGGTTTATTTTGATCGTAGATTATACTGCATGCCGCGCCAACTTGTGTTTCGTCTTTCCGAGTGTAGATGACCAATGTTCCGTGAACTGTTAAGTAACGTTGTCGCCACTTTTCAGGGGGTGTCGGGTCAACAGATGGCGGCCTTCCGAGGATTCGACGCAATTGAAGACGCGTCGTGGGTGTTCGGAAGCGGAGTGGCGGCTTTTACCTTGCTGGGAAGAGTCTGCGGCCTGTCGTAGAGTTCGTGGGTCGTGCGATCACGACCCGTAAAGTGGGCTGAGCTATTTATTTGCCGCTACTCTGCATCCCCCGAGGCCGTCAGATCGCCCCAGTTTCACTCGAGCTAAGCCATTAGGCCTTTGATTCGAGGACGATAATCTACAGCGGGTCATCTCAGATCTCGATTCCATTTTAATTATTACACGTCTAGACTTCGGTCCCCTTACGACGCGACACTTATAAAATACGCGGATTACTTTACTTTATCCCATGCATGCAAGACGAATGGTGATTCTCAACAGCTCAGCCAAGCAGTCACTGAGGTACTCGAGTGGTCTTCGGAGAATGGTCTTTTGCTGAATGCATCAAAATGCATCTCTATTACATTTTCCCTGACAGCCGCTGTTGACACGCCCGAAATCCCTTCACTCCAAGATTTCGCTTCGAGATCAAAATCGAAATTCCTCGGCGTTATTTTTAACAGTCGGTTATCATGAAGTGATCACGTGGATGCCGTCTTCGGTAAATGTCGTCGCCTCTGTTTCTTAGTCCGCCGGTTCAGGAGACTTGGTTTAAGCTCTAGCAGTATAAAAACCTTTGTCCATGCCTGTATAATTCCCGTTTATTATATATTGTCATTTTCCCCGGCCTTAAATGTTCTGCCTTTTTAAAATAATCTCGTTTTCTAGTGACTTGCCCATGCTCTCCATTCAAGAAATCTTCGTTAACAAATCTTCCCTCCATCCCCTCTTTTCAAGTTTATCCAAGTGTAAATCTCTTCGACCAATGCGTAGGCTATACATTTCAATGCCCAAAACAACAGCGACATATCACAATCCGGTCATTCCTTATTTATCTCGATTTTTAGTTTCACCAGAGCAGGTGAAGCAGGAACTAAAAGACAATTATTATATCTTGTGCTGTTTAAACAGTCTTGTTTTATGCTGAAAGGTTTGGTCCTTCTGACCTCAATAAAGCCACTACAATTATTATTATCAATCCCGACTGATAACCAATGGTCAACGACGTTTTTGAGAAGGGCAGAATGGATCGGCAAAAAGGGTGTTGATCCGCGTCGGGTGTTAAAGAATGCACCCACAACATTCGTGTTCGCAAGGTAAATCGCAAAAAATCGCTCTCACCTTATCTACGCCCAGCTAACATTTCCGACGTCCCTAAACCTCGCGTAATGTATGCAACACCGTGGAATACACTCACCAAAAATGCATTTAATCCTGGTCTTTCTCTCTCTCTTAATTATCCAATTGACGCCTCGATTTGCATATCAGATTTATTCTAAATGATCTGCTCCGGAGACAGGAGATTCGGGAAATTTAAAATGCCATTTTGCATGCTGAAATTGGCCAGACTTGTTATCTGTTGTTATATCTTGAATAGATTGAAACAATACTACTGCTAATCTTACACAATTTCATTCAATCAAAAACGAGCCATGTTACATAATGTTGATATTATTGAGGGAAGCTCCACATTTACAACAACCAAAAATGATTCCAGAAATGGCTCGGTGTATCTTTTGGGTAAGAGGTTATTCAATCGAAAAACTTAATTTGCGTCACAGTGTTGGACATCTTGGACGCAATATTGCACGTGTCAAAAATGGTGCTCAGCCATCATCCACTTAAGCGCGAACACGCCGATTTGTCGTCTTTGGATTGACCTCACGCATCCTGGTGACCTGACCCGAATATGCATGAATAATTTATGAACCATTTGTCGATGGAATAGGTTTACTAGCAAGTTTGGCCGTGGAAGTGCGTTGGTTTCCTTGACGTTAGATCCTAGAGAAAATGCCTTCTAAACCGCCCCCAGAATTCGTCTACACATATTCCGTAGTGTAGAAGTAGAATAAGTAGTAGAAACAGTAGTAGTAGTAATAGTAGAAGAAGAAGTAGCAGTAGTAGTAGTATTTGTAGTTGTTGAAGTAGTATCATAAGTAGTAGTAATAGGATTCGTTGTTGTTGTAGGCGTGGTAGAAGTAATTAGAGCAGTAGCAGTAAAAGTAGTAGTGCTAGAAGTAGTACTAGTAGTAGTAGCAGTTGTTGTTGTAGTTGTAGTAGTTGTTTTAGAAGTAGCAGTAGTAGTGGCAGTATCAGTAATAGTAGTAGTAGCCTTATACGTTTACATGGAAATCGAACATTTATTAATAATTATTATGTTTTTTGCTTCGCGGTATACATTCATAACGGTTCATTGTATGATTTACACAAATTAAACACCGAGGGAGATAAAATAAGCAAAGGATACAATAGGATGAAAGTTTTTGTTTAAATAGTCATTAATGCAGGCATGTAAACGTAGAAAAGTGAAAGGTGCGAAAGTTACGGGGTAAAAGTAAGCGATATTATTTTCTTCGAAGGAGACACACGACCATCGTCTACGAATCATCGCGTTTCTTTGTTTTTCCGAAGTTTCCGCAACATCTTTCCGACTCCATGTCCGGCCTCTGCGTCTCCGTCGTCCTTCGGAGCCGCTTCCACTGCTTCTCCATTTTCGTCCTGCTCAACAACAAAAGACGACTATTATAGACGAATTTCCCCTCGCCATTGGTAGCCCGTGGGTTAGTGACCCTGGCACCAACCAATCAGTTCACGGTGTACTTACGGTGTCCGACTCCATGAGTCCTTCCAGATGGACGCCCTGCTTGGCGAGGTCCTTTTTGTGCTTTTCGGTCATTTTCTCGGCAATGCTGATCTTGCTTTGGTAGAACTCGCGTTCGTTGATGAGGCAGGTTAGAGCTTGATGGTGGGTGGTCGGTGGTAGCCCCGTCTCTAGACCCCCATCCCCCAATTCATCAACTTCGCCGTATTCATTCTGGTCGTCGTCATCCTTTGGTCCCAACTTCCGGACGACGAGTTCTTGAAGGAACTCGGTTCTGTTGGTATCGTGGGCTGGACCCCAGGCCGAAATCGGTTTCAGGAGTTCTCGAAACAGCTGCCATGTCGACGAGTAAGGGGAATTAGCATTTCATTAGGTCGTATTAATTGACTATTTGAAGGGAAAGGACGTACCATGAATCCACCTTCATAGCAGTATCTATAGAAGAATACCAAGATAATGCAGAAGATCGGGAAGAAGGCGATGATTTGACCCAGAACTTGAATGCCCGGTGGATAGATGTAGGTATTTAGGCTGAAGGGTTTATTATCGGCAATGAGGAAGCCCAGTAACGCCACCACCACCAATGGTGTAATGTAGCCCCAGCAAATGCGCCAGAACCAGTTCGGTTTCTTGCCAATCATGAGCTTGATATCATACAGGAACTGTTTCTGCCCTAGAAGTAACCAGAATCAATTTATGCCGACCATGACAAAATCCTCGCTACTCGCAATTTCTAAGTAACATACCATAAATATAGCCAATAATTAGAAGCTCCAGGAGACTAATGATGAGGACAGGGTATCCTGACATGACACTATCAACCAAATTGACCAGATATTCGCCAGCCGGGCACACCATCGGAATTGTTATCAAAAAATTGATGCTGCAGAGTATGGCCCTGCAAATAGAAAAATATAAAGGTCGCATTAAATAATGTCATTTAAAACAATATTTCCAGCTAGCAAACACCAGGTTGTTGACATACCGGAAGCAGAACTGCGATTTCCATGTTTTTAGGAAACCGTATCGCCTAAATTCATCTTGAGCGGCCGAGAGCACCGTCTCAACGAGGGCCAACTCGCTCCCAAGTCCCAGAGTCACCAGCATGATGAAGAAGAGGATGGACCAAAGAACCGGGATTGGCATTTGATTGATTGCTTCGGGGTAGACCATGAAAACCAATCCGGGTCCTTTAAGGAGGATAACGGGTTGCAAGGGGGCATCAGAAGGCTATGGGGGGGGGGGGTTGGGGAGGGTACCTACCAGACTCCACGACATCCGGCACCCCGACACCTTTCGCTGCCGCCATGAAGCCCAGCGTGGCAAAGACGACGAAGCCGGCAAACACAGAGGTGCAGCAGTTGATGATGGCAACCACGACAGCGTCCCTATGCAACAGAAACGACGTGTTTTTAAGCAAAGCCCACAAATATCGTGTTTGCGCCGTAGAGATTGAAGTAGCCGCCGCTGCACCAGCTAACACCTAACTTAAGACACAGGGCCTCACGTGGAACTTGGTCCCGATAAATCTCGGTTTCCGCATGCTGGTTATCTATGGTGGTCTGGTGAGGGGTTCGAAGTCAGGGTCACTAACGAATATCTACACAAACAGGCAGCGACTAACCGGTAGCAGTTGTTGTTAAACTCGTTGTAGCTCGACATTGTGATGAGGCCACCGTTACAGCAACTCAGAGAGAAGATGATTTGCGTGGCGGCATCTGTCCACGCGCCAAGATTTTTCAGTTTTGAAAAATCTGGGGTAACGTAGTACCTGACGCCCTCGAGAGAGCCCTCCAGCGTAGCTGCTCTCACCATCAAGATGGTGAGCATTATGTAGGGAAAGATGGCCGTCACGTAGGATACCTGCGGGTGTAAAACGAGAAGTATTATCACCTTGTTGGACCATTTTGCTCGTATAGAACATTAACGAGGTTTACCAACCTTGCCAAGAGATTTGACGCCCTTTATCAGAGCCAACACAACAACGATCCAAGCAAACAGTAGACAAAGCGTGAGATGCCAAACGGGTGTGCCGAAGTCTTCGAACCCGGCGGATTTCTGCAATACGAATCCGCTAAGAGAAGCAAAAAGCTTGTTTATTTTTATTTTTATCGAAACATTTACCGCGGCAAACTCTGCAACAACTGCTTACTTGTAAAATTCCACGGCTGGAGAGCTGGTTTGATTCGCAGGAATTGAGGAATTGTACTGGCCTGATGGGTGTTACAATAAAAAAAAAAAGAGGGTGTCATCATTGCAACCATGGAACTGTGACCAATAGGCACTGCAGGTGTCAAATTGAAACTCACCGACCAGAGTACAAGTGTCCTTATTGTTCCAGGCGTTGTCACATGATGCCCAGGGGAGATGGCTAGTGAAGCTTGCAAATAGGTAGAAAAATGCCGTGCCGACGATAACGTTGTAGAAGAGAGATATGTACCACGAAATGCACGTCATGCCGTAACCAACGCCTGTGAATGAAATATAAAAACGTGAATTTTAAGTTCTACAATGGGGTTATGACAGATTTGGCTGGGTTGGCCTACCCTTGAACAGTGGACTGATTGTCCAGATGGAAATTGGTCCCAGACTTGCGAATTGGCCGAAAGCCAGTTCCATGTAGAAGAGTGGAAGACCCACGAACGTCAGCATGATGACGTAGGGTATCAAGAAGGCCCCTGAAAGATGGCAGAATCGAGAAAGTTAAAATTATGTTTGGTGTTGTGTGGCGGCACCATTATTTGTCAGACTTTTAGCTTACCACCTCCATTTTTGAAGCACAGATAGGGAAAACGCCACACGTTACCCAGACCCACTGCGAACGCAATGCAGGTCAGGAAGAATTCGAGCTTGCTGCCCCAAGCACCTCGGTTTATTCCCCTCTCGTCGTCAGCGACAACAGCTATGGAACTCTGGTCAGAGACCGGATTAAAATGGAGGTTTTAAAGGCCATCATTAAAAAAAACCATGCGTCCATGGTAACCAAAACCGGAGAGGCATGTGTCTATGTTACATTAGAGTAGACTTACGTTGCCATCGATTGAGACAATCTCGACGTTGTTATAATCTCGGTCGCCATCCTTCCCCAGAATTATGTGTTCTGGTAATTCGCTCATGTTGACCTCACCGCTAGCCATATGAACAGGGCTCATGCGTGAGGTGTATTTTATACAACTGGAACATGAAATTACTGGGGTTACGCGCGCACGTGTTCGTTCACCAGAGTGCTCACACTTTCGCTGCCCGTCGTGTGATAACGCGTTTAAGGGGAAACTAATCAGTGTCTTGAATCGATTTGCTTTAGAATTTGTTTCAAAGAGATGGGGAGGTTAATCCCACTATTTGGTGAACAAATAATTACCGAAAAGCGTTCGAAAAAAACAATTTAATCCCCATATCGAAACACTGTTCGGAGGAGAGCATAAACCACAGTCGTGCTACAGCTCAAGCATCGCGCCCCCTGATTGGCGCGTGAAAATAGCACCCACGCTCTTAAGCGCACGTGAGTGCTTGTTTGAATATCGGTTTGGCGCTCACCGTGGCTAATGGATCGCCATGGGACGTGCACAAAGGATACTTGAATGATACCGTACCTGGAGCATTGCATTTTTATGACATCGTTTGATTTTGCTTCTCTAACAGTGATTTAAATATTTTAGTAGTAGATTGCTCGGTTATAAACCTGTAGAGCACGCGTTTTGAAAGTTATGAAAGAGAGCTAATCCCGGCAATATCGACAATGTTGCATAATACGATTGACCAAAATCGTGCTTTATTCCTTTTAGTAAAGTTCCCTTTATTACTAAACGTTGCTAATGTATAGGGGATGTCGGGCAGGTTTACGCATCGCATTATTGTCCATTATATAAAATGGGGATTTTTATCGTCATAGGTAAACGTTGCATAAAAATATCCATCAAATTGGGAAACACCGCAGTCAACACTTTGGTAGAATGAGTTCAGGCAATGGCTGAAGTTACTGATCCACTTTTTAGCTCCCACGTGTTTTCAGAAACCGAGTTTGGTGGTCGAGTTGGTTATCTTTCGTGCAGCCATAGGATAAACCAGTTTCACTGGTTAAAGTCCGGTTTCCCAAACCCGCCAGAATCCAAGTCGCAGCTCGCGAGTTACTTCTTACTGGCCTGAGTTCGGAACCCAGTGTCGCAATACTAATCACGATACCACCGACCCTTTATCTGGATTCCTGCTGATTGTTGACTACCAATTTCCGTACTTCCAATTTTTGGGCTACTAAAGGCTGTAATTCTCGACCAAATAAAGCCGTTACGTAATCTGTCGCACTCTCCAGTCAATCGGCACTGATTTCGGGCCCATTGGCTTTTGATAACGATTAGAATCATATGGGGCGAATACAAGCGATCTTGGCGCCTGTGGGAGCGTGTTTCTTGTAACTGGTGAAGGCGTAAAAACCGTTTTATTTGCGTTTCTTTTTGCGTGCGGCTACCACAACATCAACCCCGTGCACCTTTCCAGCCTCTGCCCTGATCCTTGCCAGAATCCAATGGACTGTCTCGTCTCGTCTCGGGTCATTCATTTGCAGCACGTGAGCAGAGATCACAGGTCGACTTGGTGGTGATTAGATTCATCTGGGGCCAGTGTACGGGATACACTATGGGTGTGGCAGCGGTCTTCGTGAAACTGAGACGCAATGAAACTCGAGGGTATGTTTTGGCACACTGGGGCACATCGGTACTGCCATGTGCCGATTCCCATCAATTTTTTATACATAACAGGCGATGACATCAAATACGGAAGAAGAGATGGCTCGCAGTATTCAATCTTTAGACACTCTGCAAGATCTCTGGTGGGTGTGTGGCCTCTTGAAACAGGCAATAGGGCGGTTTGTTAACCCCAAGTGACCAGGCTCTGTATGTAAAACCTTTACGACCTGCAGTTGCAAAAAAATACCATTGAAAGTGCAGTCAATTTAAGAAAATGCTCTTAAATTATCGACGATGCCTGATAGAAAGAATTGTAAATTGCAACATATTTCCCAATTACCTTTTTCACAGCGCCAATGATTATTTAATTCCGATACGTGCAAAATTGCGATTTTTTTCCAACGAAATCAACTCATAATCATAATTCATCTTTCTAATACTAATACGACAACAACATCTTCTACTGCAAGTAGTATTACATCCTAGTTTCCTAACTACCATTAATCCATGTGGACCTACCGCGCAATTAATTTAAATAAAAATATCGGCTTCTTCATTATGATTATTAAGTAGGCAAACAAAGACCACTTCAAGTGGAAAAAGTCCACTGTGGTTCAGATTGTGTGCCTGAGAGACCAGGTATGAGAGGTTGTGGTTTTGTGAAGATGTCAATAACCGCGGCGGTATACATATGATTCACAATTTCGGCTATGCTTATCTCAATAGAGTTCCGACTCAAGAGCAATTTGGATGGCATCTCGACGGCATCTTGGGTGGTACGCCGTCAAAAATCTATAATTTTGTAAGCAGTATCCAGTTGCGTTTGCGATGATGGAGAAGTTTCTAACGTGTCATGCTAAAATCTCCCATGGATTGTCATATTGAAAGATGCATTCTTACAAAGGCTACACAACGATTCTTTATCACGCGCTGTGGCAATTTGGGGGTTTCAAATTGGACGTCATGATTGGTCAACGCGTGAAATACCAATCAATTTTTATAACTGCCATCCAATAACTGACAGAAGGGATTATCAACTGTCTAGAATATTCTAGCCCATCACAAACAGGCGATTTCCCATCGATAAAAATGTGCAAGTAACATTACCGTTTGTAGTCTAATCAATTGAGAAAATAATGATAATTTCAAGCGATTTATCGAGGTAACGAGGATAAAAACGTTTAGCAATATATAAGCCAGTGCGTGTCACATCTTGTACGCTTGACTCGAGATATTATGTTGTACACAAACTCCAGTTGAATTCTATAAACCCTTTACCTCACGATTTATTTCTCATCCACCTCTAAGATTAAATCTTACACGAAAGACTTGGAACTGTATCGGGGTACTTAATACGTGATGTCGGCTGTCAGATTTGTCGTCGGTGTGTTAAGCTGATCAAAAATGTCACATGGCTATACCACATCCGTCTGATGAAATTTTGATGTAGGTGTTGTTCTGAAGCCTGGCGGTTTAAGATTCTTTGCCCCGGGGATTGAATAAGTAAATTTGAAAAAAATACTAGCCCTTTTCGACCTATGCCTTGTGCACAGTAAAATTTAATCTATTTATAAACAAGGCCAACCATAGCACTTCCACGGCCACTGCAACCACGAAGAACTTGGGACTGTGAAGGGGTGTGGAATCGTGACATCGGCTTTCATATTTTGCTTCGAATCGCTTAATTGACGGAGAATGTCACAGTAAAATCCCCTTTTCAAATATTTCTAATTGCATTTGGTGTGCGGTGTGCATGACACATGGTAATCGCGAGATGAGCAGTTTTAAAAGAAGCCTCAAATAGGTTGTATGATTTGTTTTGCCGACCGTCATCTCAAGCCAGTCTTTCCTCTGCTCCTTCTATGTGATTTACTTCCTGTTTCTGCTCAAACAAACTCACTAATTTTGTTTAAAACGCTCTTATATAAAAAGAATGACAACCGAAAGTTGTTGAAATCGAAAATGGGTCATGCCCAATCTGTTTCCGCAGTTTTTGTTGAAATCAACCAATCAGGCTTGATATTCTCGATATCAGCTACACGTTCTAAATTTAAAAAATGTAATCGCACGATCATAAATCACGCTGTGCCGAACGACGGATGCATGATGGGTGTGGCAGCCGTGTTGTGCAACTGAGTGTAAGAAGTGGAGACCGTAGCAAATGTGTTTCTCTAAACGAGAACAAAATAGGGCTCTGTTCTCGGGTTGTAGACTTTCTTTTAAAGCTCTGAAAGATGTTCCTTCTTGATATCTCTTGGAGCAGATAATATAACGGCTAGAAAACCAAATTTGCCAACTTCTCTGAATAAAACTGTTACCACACCACACCAAAACCCGACGAGTGTATGCTCTTTATATTTGTTGATTCTCCAAATCTTATCGAAAATATTAAAAATAACTACTTGCTTTAGGGCCGAAAACAGTGTACAACGATAGTGGTCGTTATTAAGCGTGTAAACGATAAAGGATTGGTTTTTGCACTAATAGCCCAATCAGGGGCTCAAAGGCTTTCGTTGTGACCCTGAATTAACTATAAGAAGCAAGACAATATAAAATATGAACCAAACAGCTTGGAAAATGTAAAAAAACAATCATTTTATTATTCCATTATGGTGCAGTCTCTCCATGCGGGTACAGTGATGTCCAAGGCTCATTTGTTGAATAGTAGTACGGCCAATATTATGTTTACTTCCTATCATGAGTAGACAAATATAGTTATATGTTTGGCAATGCATTCGGTATGACGAATATTATGGTAAAAAAGAGCCAAATGGAAATCGCCATAAATTTGTTTGTACGTCATAATATATTGGCATGTTTTCAATTTAAAGCCACTGTGTTTCACTTGCGCGAAATGGTACCAAAGAGGATAAACGTGCCAATTTATCAAATGAACACTGGTTCCTTTGAGACCTTTAATATCCCTTATACAATCATCGCACACTGTTGACAGAATCTTAATACGCTTTGACGGTAACGATCTACGTATTTAGGTACTTTCAGCTCCGACAGCGTCAGCCATATGGCGTTCAAATTGAACACACTATTGCAACCCACTTTCTTAACACTGCAAACGGCAAAACACGAATTCCATCAAATTACACGCATTTTATTTGCAATAATTTAGCATTTTAACTTTTTAGGCCTCCCTATGTCCAGTCTCAAGGACTTTCGAACAACAGGGTGTGTGTGTAGAACGATAAAAGTTATTCGAATGGTTCCAAGCCTTGAAAAAAACTTTTATCCGTTCCCACTACTTGTAGACATTCAAGAGATGCGTTTGTACTTGTAGACGCTTGCGTGGCACCTCAAGCTTCCTATAAGAGCCTCCGTTGCACCACCGCGACACCCATTAGACGGCGTATTTTTGGTGTTGGATGACAATAAACGATGGTATAACATTCCTTAGGTCATCATCCGTACAATTAGATGTTTAATTGCTCTACGGGTCGTAACACCCGTAGATTGTGGTTTTGGCTGTAATTATCTGCTAGTTTTAAATTTTCGTAATTTTGCATTTAATCGGTGTCAGGTATATAACCTAGGTAACCCTGGGTGGAAAATTTATTAACACCGGAATCTTCCGACTATCTAAATTATGAAGTCTTCTTAAATGACTCCCACAACGCAAAGTAAAAGCTTAAAGCACGTATGATCATCAACCCACGGTGTTTAGATTCGGGTTAGTTGAGGCATAACGATTGCAGGCCAATCGATGTCTAAACGAGGTTTTGGTTAACTAGTCTCGAACCCTCAACCCCTACCGGCACCCTAAACGGATTATCCAAACTCTTTTTCCTGTTCACAATAGACACCGCCGGCTTTCTAGTCCTAATCAAACGCGGACATTTTTTCTCCTTTGTAAAACCGTTGTCTTGGCGCTTAGAACAGTTTATGTGACTCATAAAAAGACGTTCTCCAGAAATGTTTTTTGAGCCGTCTCCTACCAATTAAGCGGTCCGAAAACCATTTAACAGTGCCGCTACATTATTTTGCGATCATAACCCCGATTATCCTGTTCTGATCACAACGAATCATGTTTATTTATACAGAAAACCTTAGATATCTAGACATTTAATCGAACCCGTGGACCCGGTCACTCGGAAAAACATAGCTCTTAAATTTCGAATGATTCTATTTCGAATGCAATATTAATTAAATTTCATTTTACAAATTATCCCAAACACGATATGGCCACGAAGAAGTGCATTTTTTAACTCGCTCACACTGAATTATTGATTTTTTATTACCTGGACAGAAAAGCGAGATAGATAATCGATTTCTGACGCATCAACTGACTTATTTGAAAAAATGTAGGCAATGTCCAATTTTTCCACGTCATCTTTCACCCCTGCCCCGAATATCAGTCTGAAGGCGTTTATTCTTCTCGGATGAAGTAATATCAAACCGAACGAATCAATCAGTCAAGTTATCTAGTTATTTCCTAGAAGTCGCCTTTAATTTGCGAAATCAGGCAACGCCCAGTTATCTCAGAAGGAAATAACCCGCGTGCGAGTTACTTACATAAAATAAACCATGCCTACGCTACCAAGCACGTGATGTATTTATTAATATTTAAACGATTTACGCCAACTAGGGCAAATTTACACTTTCTGCTGTCGTCTTTTAAGCAAGTTTGGAGGTTTCATTTCGCTTTGATGCATGTTATGGCTCGAGTGTATGACAGAATATTGAAAATTGCCCCGTTGATAAATGCCGGGAAATCTAAATCAATTGGATGGGACGCCATGTTTTTGCGGCCCCTTCCTTTCGCGTGACTCATCGCGCCCTGGATAGGGTACACGCGATGACGCAAAACTGCAAGCAAAAATGAGTCGACGACTATGTGTAGCGCACATATATCCCTGCAGGGCTGCGAAGCCCCTAATTTTTAGCAGGGAAAATCGCACACTGACCAATTAACGTGTCCATTGGTTTAATCCCCAAAGTTCCTACCAAAACCAACCCCTATAACACTAAGGCCTTACGCGGAAATCTTTAACTCTCAATGCAAGCAATTCGCATTTTAAACCATGGGGTTGCTTAAATATCATTTTTACATTCTCGAGTTGTTATCGATTCTTCGGTGTCGATATTGAAAATATGTCAACCCTGGTTTGACTCGAAAAGTCGACAGCATCAATATACTGTACCACGTCCACAAGATCGGTTGAAAATTGATAGCATATTCCTGATCCTACGTCTGTCACCTCCTCAGTTCTACACTGTAAAAAATAGCTCGATGGTTAATCATGTCATTAAGACGTTTCCAGAGTTATTGACCCATGTTTGTCCAGTTTAGGGAAGAATTTGTCCCACATATGTGCGAGCTGTAAAAGAATGTATAAAAGGAATCCTCGCAGCACTTATATAAGCAAAACATCTGTTGTAAATAATAAGATTTGTTGAATTTATTCATTATTGACGCACAATAAGAATGGCCGTCAATCTGCGCTTTAATTTGTCCGCGTTTTATTTCAAATTATTTTTAAAATATCATGGATCTTTGGAGACCAGCAGACAACTAGGTGTCTCTAATATTTTAATTTATTAAACTCTTGAAAAATATGAATGAAACCAACCGAGGGAATGGTTTTAAAAACCGATTCAATTTTTGTAATTAATTAAAACAAAAATGGCATCCTTATGTACTAAGTGAAAACAGAAAGACGAAAAGCTTGCAAAACAATAAATGTAGACGATTTCAAAGTGATAAAACACGATACAAGAAAGTTGTTGGGTTGCTTTATTTTTCCCAAACTAGGAATTCTTGTTGTTTCTCGTCATGCGCGCCCGGCAAGGCATGCCTGCGCGAAGTCATTCGCCAATTCCTTTTTGATTGGCCAGCGCATCGGTCATGCCATTGGTTAACTGTAAGCCAATGAGTGGTGCGCCTTGGAAACCTGAACATCGATTGGCCGTGTAGAAAACAGGAGATTGGATAATAATTCGACTGTTGGAAGAGTGGTGGTCGGTCTTATTGGTGCTATTTATAGTCGTAAATACGCTCGGTTTTCTTTAATACCAGGATTAAGCATGAGTCGAGACAACAACACAAAAATGGACACGAAGATGACACGAAATGATTCCTCTTCGCTTGAAAACAACAGCCTCAGTAGGGTGGAAAATGGTCTCGACGATACACCGCCGGTGCGTTACATTTAACCAATTTTAATCAAGCCAATAATTCACCGTTTAATATGATTTTTCCCACGAATGACTAAAATTTGTGATGGTTTCATTGTGAATTATATGTTCGAGCGTTTTCCCGCCTGCTTTAGTGATCCATTGTTTGTCAGTCTATTTTTATACGAAACACCTATTTACAAAAAAGGTATTCCGAGATAAAATGCTTATTCCACTGATCTATTGATGTACGTAAAACTCTTTTTTCAACAACTGTCATATGTGGACAAAGTTCAGCATTTTTTTCTAACAAAGGAAATTATATTTTCGATTGCTTTTTGAATAAAAATTGGAGCAAAACTAATCATTGCTTTAAGTCCGAAATATGTTTCTATGGTCATTTAAAATGCCCCCGCATTTGTCTAGATCATCCTTTTGATGAATGGCTAGGTTTCTTGGATATCTCGGTCAATCAACGCCACTTCACTAGTTGAATTCTCCTCGCTGCTTGCATATTGGACGACACCTCCCATCCCCTCTATTCAAGTTAATCTAAATTTAAATCTCTTCGACCAATGCTTTGGCTATACCGTTCAATACCCACAAAAACGGCGGCAAATCGCAATTCGGGCATTCTTGATTTGTCCCTTTTTTAGTTTCACCGGAGCAGTTGAAGCAGATACTAAAAGACGGGTTTCGTCATTGCTATACTGTTTGCTTTTATGCTGAAAGTTTTGGTCCCCATGACTTCTATTATTGCGGCAACCTGCCGAATTTCACGGTCGGGCGGGCATTCGTCCTACATTTCTGCCGGTCGCGATATCCGATAGATAATCCTTTTCGTCTTTTTTGCAGTCTGAAGTAGACGACGACGGTGATGTTCATGTTACGTACCAGGACAACAAGGCCGCCAACAGAGCAACATGGGGCGGCAAGTTGGAGTTTGTAATGTCCTGTGTCAGCTACGCCGTCGGTCTGGGCAATGTCTGGAGGTTTCCGTACCTCTGCCACAAGAACGGGGGAGGTATGTGTCTCCCTCTAACCCCCATTTTGGTTTCCAAACATTTTAACCGTGGCGCCTCGTTGTATTTTAACTTCTAGGAGCATTTCTCCTGCCCTACATAATTATGCTTGTGCTTGTGGGGCTTCCGCTCTTCTTTCTGGAGTTTGCCTTTGGACAGTTCGCCAGCCTGGGTCCCATCTCCATCTGGAATGTCAGTCCTCTATTCAAAGGTGCCCCCTGTTCATGCATGCATCCTTGTGAGCTGTCTCGCTTGACCCCAGACACGTCAAACGGACACTTACTGGCAATTTCTTTAGCTCTATGTGATGCTGGATTGTGTAATTGTTTTAGGAATCGGTTATGCCATGGTGGCTGTATCTTGGTTGCTCTCCCTGTACTACAACGTAATTATCGCGGAGAGCATGCTCTACCTGTTCTCCAGCTTCACCCGGCAATTGCCCTGGATTACCTGCAATAACATCTGGAACTCAAACACCACATGCATCGATGGGTCGACAAATCTCACCGATTTCACCAGTGAGTGTGTGCTATTTTGTGTGTTCTGTGTCGCGAGTTCAACGTGTCCAGGTTTCTGGAACAAAATTCCCGCCTTTTTTTCAGCCAATCAGGTGGCGACCTCGTGTTGACGCGCACTGCGCGGAAATATTAGTCCCTTGTTGCTACAGGGCGTTTCACACGGGGCCTCGTTTCGAGCTACCACTAAATCTTACTAGCAGGTTTACGCTACTGCCAGCTTACTCGGTTGGTTTTTTAGAAAGGGCTTCTCTTTTTCATTTCAATGACGATAGAGTCAGGCCGAGATCTCGGCATCTCTTGGCCGTTAGTTTTCCTGCTTGGTAGCAGTGAAGCGAAGAGACTGTGAAAGTTATTAAATGTGTCCGCATGTGCCATGACAATTCGTGAGTCATGCTTGCTTAAAAACCTCGTGGCAACGCGGTCTACTGGTGCGGCTGTTTCGTCGTGGGGGCAAAGGACAAATGTGTCCCATTTCCTTGTCCTCTATCGCATGAGGACCCAGTGCCTCCGATGTAATCATCGATGGGTATGAAAATCAAAACATGCCCCGAATTGGTCTCTATCAGTTACCGGGCATTGCTCTAGGTCGGGACTTGCCGAAAAAGGCAACGTATAAGTGGCCTCCTTCTTTGTTTAGATTCGTCAGCCTTTCCCAACATGACATTCACCTCGCCCGCGGAGGATTTTTACTAGTAAGTGTCCATTTTGGGGGAATTTCTGCTTGACTTCGGTTAAATGTCGTATTTCCCTAAATGGATGAAGTAGCTTGCGTTTGTGTACAGCTTTGGCCCATAGATGCTCAACTTTCGTCGTTCGGTCGTGTGGCCAACTTATTTAAGAGGACGGGGTCACCTCAAAGCTTCAATTTAGGTTTAATGAGACCCACTGCTAGATTCACTGAAAAATAGTTTTTTGTGATAGAAGTGAAATATTTTGAGATTGACTCTAGTAACAGCTGATTTTGCATCCCAATTAGCATCATCGTCTTCTAAACTGGATACTTTGGACAATTTAGGGCAAAATATTCCGCGGTTATTTCGATACACTGCGGTGTACTCTTACCATGTTTAAGTTTCTAGCGTGTTTTTTTCACACACGAGCTTCCTTGATTCAACCAGAATGTAACCCCTGGTCCCATTACAGCAATCACATTTTACACAAATCGGCGGGAATCGAAGAAATGGGTCTTCCCTCGTGGCAACTATCTCTGTGCCTTCTTCTGGCTTGGACAATCACGGCTCTTGTCTTGCTCAAAGGTGTACAGTCCCTGGGGAAGGTCAGTAATTACTATCGCAATTCCTTTGAGGATCATGGCTCTTGGTCTCTTTAAATTATAGTTCAGTTATCGAGACCACGGGACCAACATGTCCAAAAGAGAGTAGAGGGCCTTATTCTAGGTGTTTTCTGGTAGAACAGTCTAGAATGTTTCTTAGTCACAGCCATTCCTGGTAACATTCAGGAGCTATGGTTTTCGAGTAGATTTGATGTGCAAAAGTAGACCATAGGTGCTAAATAAAAGCGATAAAAAGGGAATGTGTCGTTTAATTTTTAAATTATGCTGAGGAAAGAACATTATTTACCAATGGCTGTGAAAAATAAAAAAACACCTTTGAATCTATAAATAATTGCGTGGGGAAAACGTTAATTAGTGGGAAGCTATTTAGGAAGATGGAATTGTCGATTTTAAGAGGTTACCAGACGGATAGTTTCTGGGAGGAACTCATTCTAATTCCACAAAAAAAGGTAAAACGCACGAGATTCCATTTTTGATTTCCGTTATCCTATTAACCGTTCGACGATGGGTTCACCAAAAAGGTGTCCCAGAGTTGTAGGGGACCCTGGGTTCGACTCCCAGGTCAGGCAAACCAAAGATAAGCCAGGCGTTGTGGTGACGTGCGCATGTAATCCAGCGAAACGGCTTTGGGAGGGTCGATCGTTGGCGTGTGGTAGGTGGATATCACCCAGTTTCCCTAACTTATAAAACATTGTTTATACTGTATAATTTCCAAAAATAAATAGCTTATCAAGTGACTAGGAGTCTGGTTAAGTGTTGAATGACGCTCGTCGGCTGTTTGACCGATATTCATCCCAACTACTAGTTGGTCTGAGCCGTCTTAGATCTTTCCGGGACAGCCCTCCACATGCCATGCTCCGATTTTGTCTTTGAAATCCTGGAATCTTCGGCAACTAAATCATAACCGTAAACGTAGGTGGTAGCTGTCGAGTCATTGCGGAAACAAATTCAACCGACCCGAGCTCAACGCTTGGTCCCGGAGGTGAGGTGAATGTGTGTCGAATGGTAACTTCCATGAAGCAGGTTAATCCTCTGTCAGGAGAATGCCGCAATGAATGGGGTCACTTGTAGTCACTTGGCACAATTACGTGCGTCGTACGAGGCCACAGATGGGTATCAGGTGGTATAGAACAGAACCGTCTTTCGCCCTGTTGAATCCTCCGCCATACAGCCAGCTTCTCTGAAAAACAGGTGGGCGTTGAGTGGCCAGTGGAGACCAGAGGAAAAGCACTTGAAAATGACGCGCTAGTGGCATGACAGGCTACACCCCGCGTCGACCAAGTACAAACGCGGCTGTTGATCTTCTTCCCTCTAGGTTTCCTACTTCACGGCTCTCTTCCCCTACTTAATCCTCACAATCTTGCTCATCCGTTGCCTGCTGCTCAAAGGATCATTGCAGGGGATCCTGTACTACGTGACCCCCCAGTTCCATCGACTCAAAGATCCCCGGGTCTGGGTGGACGCTGCGACTCAAATATTCTTTTCCCTCGGTTGCTGCTCCGGGTCCCTGATCGCCATGTCGAGTTTTAACCCCTTCAAGAACAACTGCTGCCGGTAAGATCCCACTCACGGTCATCGTGATACTTTAATTCGCCGTTCAGCTGGCCTTGAGAAAGTCGCCTTCGATTGGCTCATGCCGCGCGTGTCTTGCTTTCTAGGGACGCCATCATTGTAGCTGTAATCAACTGCTGTACTTCTATCTACGCCGGCTTCGTCGTATTTGCTAGTCTTGGTTTTATGGCGGCAACCAAGAATGTCTCCATGGAGAATGTAGCCAAGGCGGGTAAGTGGTCAGCTGGTGCTTCTTAATTGACCCAAACTGCGATGTTTGCATTTCAAGTCATGTGCCTAGCCGCAATTGGGAGAATATTGTATTGGCTTGAGTCCAGTGGCCAATATAATCGGAAAAACGCCAAATTTAAACTAGTAGCGGCAGCGTCATATAATCACGTGTCATTGGGTTATTCGTGATTCCCCAAAGGGTGTGTCCATATTATGAAAAAATACGGATTCGTTTAATTAAAAACTATTTTTCGCATCTTCTCGTGGAAAAACATGTTTGTCCGCCAACAGCGGCTCACTCGCTGAATGAAATAATAATAATAATAATAATTGCAGTGGCTTTATTGAGGTCACGAGGACCAAACCTTTCAGCAGTTTAAAGAGGCAGTATGACAAGTATTAGATGTGATAATTGCCTGCTCTGGTGAAACTAAAAATCGGGACAAATAAGGAATGACAGAATTGCGATATGCCGCCGTTCTTGTTGGTATTGAACGGTATAGTCTACGCATTGGTCGAAGAGATTTACATTCAGATAAACAGGAATCGAGCGGATGGGAGGGGTCACTTACAGATTCGATATCCTCTGTATGTTTTTCCTATCAAGAAGGTTATTTCTTTTATTTTGGTGTCAAAATCTCTCGTGGTTAGCCATGGTGAAGGTGCGACAGTGTTACAGCTTAATTACCCACCACCCCCATTCCACTTTAAAACTCATTATTGTCTGTTTTATTTTGGCGAAAAAGTCGCGGTGCACGCCCAATAATTGCCAGCACTCATCGTAGCAGTGTGTTCGGGCATGCAGAAATCATCTCACAGATCAATTTTCCTCTAGCGCACCGAACTCATTTGAACTCAAGTAAACTTCAGCCATTTAGGCCATGGCGTAAATGGTTTCCGTCGAAGGAATAATAAATTACGCACAAATAGCGTCGACTCATTAGTGTAGCGAGTCACGGTTTGTTGATATCGCGTCCTCTGTCCACTCTCTCCTTTACCACCTACTCCATCTTCTCCTTTTTATTCTCCTCATCCTCCACGGTCGTTTCATCCGCCCCACTTTCCTTCCTCTTTTTACAACTTCCGCTTCCCCCCACTCGTCTCCTCTTCCGCCCACCTTTCCCGACACCCCCATTCCAGCCTCTTCCCTACTGTATCCGCCAATGTATTCCCCTGCTCTGTGTAGTCAACGTCCTGCTACCACCCGCCCCCAATATATTCTTCCCGCCTGCTTCATATTCATTAAACGGCGCTGCGTTTTGTCTCGTCTACAGGACCCGGGCTGGCCTTTGTGGTGTACCCAGAAGCGCTGGCCCAGATGCCCTTCCCGGCGGTGTGGTCGGTCTTTTTCTTCATCATGCTGACTACTGTGGGTTTGGGCTCGCAATTCGCCATCGTCGAGACAGTCATGTCGGGCGTGGAGGACGAGTTCCGTCGGATCGGCATGCTGACGAGCAACTGCAAGAAGTACACCTTCCGGTAGGGTTTTTGTTATTTTTTTGCATCTTTTGCCTTCGTCCCCTCTACCGTTCGCCAGGACCTCGAATTGTGTAACTGCGCCCTCGTTCTCTTATTGGTCCGCGAAATTCGTTCGAAAAAAATAAACGCTTGTTTCCAATCGAGCTGCCACGTCACGTAGAAACATCGGTTTTCGCCCGATCACAGAGGTGAAGTAACGTTTCCGTGGGTCCGGTCCTTCAAAGGGTGACGACCAGTCTGTGATGCCTGCCGTAAAATAATATCCTCTTTTAGAGGATGAACACGCGTGCCTGTAATCACCCAGCGACCAAACCAGCCCAAGTGCCACGTGTGACTCCTGTGCTGTTGGTGAAATGTTTGATGAAGCAGCGCCGACAACTTCCGCCACTTCTTTGTGTGGCACCTGTTCGATCTCCCTTACGAATCGTTTTTATTGACCCAGCTGTTTACATAGTCTGTTTGAATCGCACAGCTTTTTTTATCACCGCACGGTCAGTCGGACGACCTGTGTTTAATGCTGCCTGAAAACAGTTCAGAGTTGAAATGTTTTCTAGCTAAAGGGGTTAATCATTGGAGTTGTGGATAGGAATCAAGGTTCAGATATCGCAAATTGATAACTCTAGTTATCTTCAGATCTGATTGGGAACTCATTTATCCGGACAATACCCTGTGAAAGGAACGCCCCAGTCACTCTGTTAAACACCCTTCCACACACATACACACACTGCTATTTGTCATGACCCATTCGCGTACGAGGACATCTACCAGCCATTAACGTGTAGATTTAATCGGGCACGGTCAATCAAGCAAACCATGTGTGCTGCTTTCTGGGTTTCTATGACAGCCTCTGAAAGCGTGGAGATGTTTTGTCGTAAAAAAGGGATGAACGGGGACTGAGAGATTTGGAAGTGCAAACAAATCGAGCTTCAACGTCTGCAAGTGAAAAAAACGCCAGTTAACTCGGTCCTTTTTGGAATCAGAACACTGCAATTACAACAAAAAAAACCTGCATTTCTTTAAAGTCTGCTTTTGGTGGGGACGCCGAAAGGTCTTTTCGTGGAGGATCGTCTTGGGACCGTTGAGTCCAGGTGCCGAGTTCTTCGAAGGATGGGTACAATTAATACCACGACAACTAGGTGAATTAAGAAGAACATAAATTAAGCCCTCCAAGAATATAAAGTTTGGAAAACGGGTAATGCCGCCAATTGAACGGCACTATCCATAACGCGCGCCCAGCTGTTGGCGTGGCTCGTTATCAGCCACAAAGAGGTAGATTTAATCACCGCACGGCCAATCTATTCCAGTCTCTGTGAATGGTTAAGCGTGGAAATGCTAAAAAAGTGAAGGGGTGTGAGCGATTTGGAATTGGGAAAACCTTAGGTGACCTTGAGATCTGATTCAGGACTCAATTCCGTCGACAATGCCCTGTGAACAAAAACAACCCGCTTAAACGTCCCCTCCAACTCTATCTGCTATTTGTCATGCTCCATTCGCGTACAACGACTGCTACCAGCGACTCGTGTGTAGATCTAATCACCGCACGGTCAATCGAGTAAACCGTGTTTGTTGCTGACTGGGGTTGTATGACAGCTACTGAAAACGGTTCAGCGTGAAAATGTTTCGTAGCTAAAAGTGTCAACGGCTGTAGGAATCGGTCTTCAAAACTTGTAGGTGGGAAGGCTCAAGTGACCTTGAGATCTGGTTTGGAACTCAATTTTTTTGATCAGCCTCTGGGCATCCCCGATTCGCTCCATTAACCCCCCCTTCACCACACCACCCACCCCCTCTATCTTGTTTTTTTATGACCCAGTCGCGAAAATGACCTGATTAACACACCGATAGTGTACAAAGGATTAACATTTTCATGTTTTTCCGTGATGCTTTAGGCCGATACCTTTAGCCGGTATTGTTCTTCTTTCGTACCATTGTCATTTGTAATAAGTCTTCTTTTCAACCCCGAAATCGGACTTCAATTTGTCGTTACTCAAACCCCTCTGTTGGATGGCAATGTTAGATGTATCGCACATATGTTGCGTCTTTAAATTCTACCCTATGGAAACACGGCAGAAACAGATCTATGAATTAAGTTTGGTGTTTGAAAAGGTTGATCTTGGATCTCAGTAGAGGTCTGGTCTCGGATCACTATCCAATTTGCGGCTCATTAACTGCGTGTAATGATGTTTGCTACCACCAACATCTATTTTAAACGTCATGGCATGTCACCACAAAGGATACAATTTTGGCGCGGCATTAAATCGGGTTTCAGTGATACGGGATCAGGGAAGATAGCGCGCCGGGCACTTTACCCGTGGTATCGACATTCAAGGTTGTTATTAACTGGCATGCCATTGGGTATCCCTTTATGCATTAAACGTGCACCAATCGCGGAAATCATCTAAACCAAGTTGGTCACAACCAAAACGAATGCTACTGGTAGAAATTAGTACTTGTCCAAGCAATACTGGGTATAGTGACGTTTTTGGTCAATCTGTCACGGATTAAGAAGACGGACATCCAGACATCGATACACAGCAAGACAGTTGGCCTGTAATCCGGTGACATGGAGGTTGCCGGCTGGTTAGGAAAACCGTCTACGTCTGTGTTGGTTAAACGTGTGATGACGAGTCTACGAAAGGAGCCTACCCGACATTGCAAGAACAACAACATCACGCCTCTTATCCACAGGTTTCTTTGCATCTGTTTTAGAATTCTTCTATGCGTTGTCAGCTTTTTACTGGGCATTCCGATGGTCTGTCCAGGGGGATATTACCTCCTCTACCTCGTCGATTGGGCCATGTCGGGATATCCCCTGATGTTCATCTGCTTGACCGAAATTATCATCATCTGCTACTCCTATGGTGAGTAGTATTCGTACTGCTGCTGCTGCTACCGCAGATTCCCAGTACTCGAGCCACAAGGGATTGATTGCAGCAGGAAAGAAAACGTTTTGTTTTTGAGGCTAATTGGTGGAACGCCTTGCTGACCATATCGACACGCGTTTAGCTATTTAAAAGCTGAGACACACTCGACCTGTTCGTCGTCGAGTTAGATTAGCCGCGAATGTTATGCGGGTTACGACAAACACGACTGAATGTTCAAAAAACCTTTCTTCCATTGATAACCTTTTATAAAGTGGTTGTGCTATCTCGTAGATGTCGTCTGTGAATTCCAAGTCAGAAATAGCTGAAACCGGTGTCCAGTGAACACCCCGATATTTCCTGTCCACCACACACCATCGGATAATTGCTTGACGTCGTCAAGATGGTTCTCCGTTTTTGTGTGTATAGCGACGAATCAGAAACATCTGATCTGTTTGTTTTGAACTGCAAAGGGTCGATGTGGCTGAATTTACCCCAGTCTAGTTGGTCGGTAAACAAAAAGCTTCCTGTTTGATGTCCTTTGATGACCTTTTTGCACGCGAAAACACCAATCTCCGCAAGGATCAACGCCGTCGAAGTTGAAGCGTAATGCTAACGAAAAGTATTGTATAAGACAAGTATCAGGTGTCCATTTTTCTAATCGACACGCTTTACGATCCATGAAGCCGTTGTCGCATGCGTCGAAGTAACAGGGATGGGAGTTTCGTCAAATGTGCGAGAAGGGAATAACTGGTAGATTGGTGATGAATTAGAATTGACTACAAGTCACTGTAACAAAAACAAACAGTCATTAGCCAGCCTGTTCTCGGCAATTCTAATGCGCCTGTCAACGATGAGGGTGGTCAATAATGTGGGCAGGGCGCCTAGAGTACTTCTATCAAACTGGATAAGGTCATCAGCAGGTTTTTTAGTGCGACCTCCGATTAGGATTGGAAGTGCTTCTCGGTGACTTTCACCCATACAGACCGGTTTGCGAGTGGTCTAAACTTGGAATGTCCGTAGGAAATATTGGTTGGTTTTAAAATGTATGTAATCTGAGAAATCTACTGGTGGCACGCATTCAGAAACGCGTACATGAGCCTGTACGCTGCGCTCTTGAGACCTGTCACTAGTTAGGAGACAGGTTTCGTGGGCAGCCAGAAATACGTTGGGATTATGCTATTCAACGTGAAAAACTATGGGATGGGCGGCCTGTTGTATTTTCGTCCCATTTCCAGCGGTGCGAGGTTTCGTCTATGGGGTGTGATTTTTATTATTTTAGTCGCTTTATTGAGGTCATGAAGATCAATACGTTTAGCATAAAACAAGACAACATAACAAGAACTAGATACGAAAATGTTCTTTTAGTTTCTGAATTAACCTGCTCTGGTGAAACTCGGACAAATAAGGAATGACCGAATTGCGATATGCCGCTGTACTTGTGGCTATTGAACGGTATTGTTGCCTAATTATTGGTCGAAGAGATTTACACTTGGATAAACTTGAAAAGAGGGGATGGGAGGGGTCACTTAAAATAGGAGCAGCGATTAGTGAACAACTATTGAAGTGGCGTCGAACGATGATCTCTGGTGAAACTCGGACAAATAAGGAATGACCGAATTGCGATATGCCGCTGTACTTGTGGCTATTGAACGGTATTGTTGCCTAATTATTGGTCGAAGAGATTTACACTTGGATAAACTTGAAAAGAGGGGATGGGAGGGGTCACTTAAAATAGGAGCAGCGATTAGTGAACAACTATTGAAGTGGCGTCGAACGATGATCTCTTGAATGGAGAGCATAGACAGACCTACGGAGGGTTAAAAAGTCAGCAAATTTAAGGCCGGGGAAAATTACTGGAGAAAGATATCCAATAAAATGAATTATACAGGCGTGAACAACGTTTTTATACGGCTAGAGCTTAAACCAAGTCTCCTGAACCGGCGAACTAAGAATCAAAGACGACGGCATCCACATGATCGCTCCATGATAACCGAAGTAATAACCGAAGTAAACATGTCCACAAACAGTTGTTCGGGTTTTTGACACCTAGGTCTCAATCAGTTCCGGAAGGACATCGAACTCATGATCAACACACGACCCAATTGGTACTGGCGCATCTCCTGGATGGTCTCGACACCCCTCATCACCGCCGGCCTAATTGTCTTCTCAGCGGTCAGCGGTACCAGCCCGAGTCTGGACAACTACGTGTTCCCTCAGTGGGCCCAATCGTTGGGCTACCTCATTGCCGCCTTCCCTATCACCTGCATACCCGTCTGGTTCCTCTATAAGTACTGCAAAGAAGGAGGATTGATTGTGAGTAACATTTTGTTGGTTAGATTGATTTCCCCGCTTGAAGACGTCCACAGGCATGCTTGAGTCGAGGATGCCCGGTACCCGACAGCTTTGTTGGTGCTGAGACGCGTGTTCAGTTGTCCAAGTGCCCGAGAATGGTAAATCGAAAGACGGAGGCCTGAAAGCAGTGTGGCCAAAGGTAGACTGCTTCTGCGTGTCGTGACGGTCCTCGAATAACTCGTGAGATACTTTCTGGCATATTCACTGCGTCCTGATTACGGTTTGTGTGGGAGCCTCTAAAAATTGGTCGAAAATGGCAGCGACCCTAAAATATGGTGTGTTGGCGTTTCAGGAGTTCCCCCAGGGGTTATGATACCTCGATGCAGCGGTAGGAGACCTATCGGGGTGATGGATATTGTAGACTGCAATCGAAATCGCGTAGCATCGCCTTGCATCTGCGTCCAACACACGTTTATTCTCCCAACCGCCCTCTCTTCCAGCTATTCAAGGAGTTTTTGAAGCCTGTCAACGAATGGGGTCCAGCACAGGATGAACACCGAGCCGAGTTCATCTCCATGATCCGCTCCAACGACTCCCTGCGTCCCACCAATGGCGGCAGCACCGCCTTCATGCCCGTCTTATCATCAGTCTTCCTTGGGGAGGCCGCCGTTGCCGCTGGGACTGACGCAGCCACTAACCTTATCGCCGCCAGACGCCGTCTTGTCGGCGGAGGCGGTTCCACGATACTGGGTTCCATGGCGGCGATTGAGTCAGAGGGCGGTTTCTTCCAGAGTAAGCTCTCGGTGGCCGAGAAATTGACGGAGAAGCACAACAGGCAACTGGCCAAGAAGAGGTCGGGCATGGACCTGGGCGGCCTCGATGCGGAGGGACTCACCGCCAGTCAAGCTGTGAGTAATTTTCGTCTTCTTTATCTTCTTCTTCTTCTTCTTCGTCATTGGTTCGGCGAGAGGATGCTCCGTAGACACCTGTCATCGAATACTGCAATCTTCCTGTGTCCTCAACTCGCTTTGGTCAGGTTTAGCAACAGTAGGTTGTGATGGGTTGATTGCAGCGCGGTGTTATTTCCCCTACATTTTAGTGCTAAGCACCCTCGCTCAGTTTGTGTGGGACCCGGGTTCGCCAACTGAAAACATATTCGCGAGAAACGTCATGGCAAACCCCCAATGAAGCTGTCGGTTTGTCCTCTAGTCCTCCGTCAAATGTGGATTATCTAGAGCCCGTCTCTGAGAGGTTTTAGGTGGGGGAAGTTGTTCGGATAACTTTGCGATTGAAAGGTTGGAGGTTGAGTTCAGGATCATCGGAGTCTGGTGGTTGATCGTTATTCCAGAGAATCGTCATAGCAACGCCCACAATGATTGGGACCATTTTGCGTGTCGATTTTATTCGCCTTTGCGGTCAGCATGCCCGCTCTCTTGTCGAGGGATCTGGGGGCGCAGTAAACTGTAAACATATCCCTGAGAATGCTCATAGCAACGTCCATGAAGCCTATTTATCCTCTAGTAGGAGATAGACGAACAAATTTGAGAGAAATTGCGTTATCATGGGTCATTAGGCTTGGGGTGAACGTCAGGGCTTTAACTTCGAGCCTCAACGCCTTGCCAAATCCTCGGATCACATTGAATTATTTCACCCTGGTGAACAATATTATCACGATCGATAACGCATGAGTTCAATTTGCAAGTGTTGAGTATGTGTTTTTGACATGTCATGCCGAAGACTTGTCGGTCTACCCAGCCCATTTGCACCATTATTATCTCTGACTCCCAGTTCTCATTGTCCAAGGGCGGGATGTTTTCCTAATGATCGATATGATCGGCGCCATCGTTAACAAAAAATGCTGACATGAATGCGTTTCGAAGTTGTTGGGTGGGGGGGGGCATTAAGAAGTAACACGTTCGCGCCTTCACGATGACGAGGCACGAGAGATGTTTAATTGACAACAACAAAAATGCCGGACCGTGGAAGATATCGACTTTCATGAACCGAGTCATGCGCTGTGGGAGGCTTGAATGTGTGCTGGATTGGTGAAAGGTCCTCCCGTTTACTCAAAACTCTGTTTTTTTCACTGAGAACAGCCGACACAAGCGTTTCCTGTTGTCAGGGGCCCCGACATCCCATTTCCGAAGCCACACGCCCTTTGGGGAATCACGAATAACCCAATGACACGTGATTATATGACGCTGCCGCTACTAGTTTAAATTTGGCGTTTTTCCGATTATATTGGCCACTGGACTCAAGCCAATACAATATTCTCCCAATTGCGGCCAGGCACATGACTTGAAATGCAAACATCGCAGTTTGGGTCAATTAAGAAGCACCAGCTGACCACTTACCCGCCTTGGCTACATTCTCCATGGAGACATTCTTGGTTGCCGCCATAAAACCAAGACTAGTAAATACGACGAAGCCGGCGTAGATAGAAGTACAGCAGTTGATTACAGCTACAATGATGGCGTCCCTAGAAAGCAAAACACGCGCGACATGAGTCGTGCTTTATATTTAATTTTAATAAGATGGTTGGGAAACGTTTCCTTTCAAAATTTCGAGCCTTGATCCCTGATTTATTCGAGAAAATGGGAGATACACTACTAATGCCCAAATTGACGCCCACCAGGAAAATCCATTGAAATACCATTGGTTCCTAATGACTTCCAGATGCCAATAAATTAACGATCGCGGTTACCGGTCATTGTTTCAGCGAAACCCGTCCATATAATTTGTTGTAATGTGTACCCTGAACAATTTCTCCACGGACCTGACATCTCGGGTTGATAATATGAAAACCTTAGAACCCCGAATTCATCATTTTTACGACGAACCCACCGAAGGAACAACAAAGATATTTACCATCTTGGTGTTTATCATACAACCTCCGAGTTAGCGGGGATTGTGTTCTCAACGCCACTACAGCAACCGTTGCTACGGAAGAGAGCATACCTGTGACCTCGTTCAATCGATTGTACGCAATCTTTCAGGTTCGCGTTTCTTTTTCAGAAGTGTTTTGTTCTGACAGCTGTCGCGTCTCTAAGGGTTTTTTTGACAGATATCGGGTAGAAGGTGTATGATTTACTAACAGTGATTTGATTTTACTTGAAAACAGTATACAAAATAATAAAAATCCATGACAAAATAGATCGAGTTTAAAAACTAGGTTTCGCATAATTCTGGATATTTTGGGCGTTATAATCGCCCAACAGACCTCATAATAAGAAAATTGATCGACGAATTTTAGTCGAATGGCTCAGTACAAGACATAAAAACAGCAGTTTACAATCTTCTGACCGTTCAACAAAACATATCGCTGCTGTCAGTGAAAGCATTGAAGTAGATCAAAATGTGTCAATTGAAATGGCAAAAATTAAAGACACGATCATCGGCAGCGTCTAAAATTCGTTTATTTCCCCAAAACAACTGCCATATTTAGGCGTCTATTGTGGTAAATTTGCTAGATATCATTTCTAATTCATTTATTGTAGACCCTTTCCTAAAAATATCAATAAAAAATGCTGATTTTCCATTCTGAATGACAGTTTAATTTGATAATGAAAAGGAAACTCGAACTAAGAAGACCCATATATGAACTAGTCCATTGGTGTGCATTTCAGGCGTTGGCGACAATGATGTCGACCAAGGAGGTGCAGCCGTTCTCGGTAGTCTACTCGGCCGACTATCAACACGGACGAACTTCCACCGTGGAACCCCCGCCAACCATCAACTTCCGCGGCTCCACGCCCGAGGCTGACACCGAGGAGTACGTCGACACTGTCCCTGACACCGATGGCGTCGGCAGTGGTCGTGGTGGCTCTGGTGGTGTCGGTGGTGGTGGTGGTGCACCCAATGGGACGACGCGTCAGTGAGAAGCAACCTGCCTTGAACAACGAAACAATCGCAGATACACATAGACGCGCATGCGATGATGCGTGGTTGAATGTTTTGTAAGATTTCATATGCCAGGCGGCTACACCCCTCACAACATCTACTTCAACAGTAAGTAAATAAATTCCTCAATGGTTTTGAGAATTCTTTTCTGTTGGGGGTTCTCGCTGTTGTCACCTGCGAAGCAACGATCAGCGTGTGTCAGCTGCTACGACGTTTTCGGCAACATTTCGGGGTGAAATTCAGTGTGGATGTTGCGGTTTTGCTTGAGACTTGGTATTACTAAACGGCAAACTACCAAGATCTCGCTGGGTCACTAATTCATGAACATTAACGGAAATCGATTAGCCATCAAGGCGTGGACAATACGGGCTCCTCGTGGAAACCGTATGGAACGCCATTGTACACACTTTGAATCGACTCGGGTTTTATTACAGTTGACCACCTATCGAATAAATCCGTCGACGATACCGATTTTCTGGTTTCAATTGACCTTGAAACAAAAAGAATGGAGTGTTTTAAACAGGCGATGGTTCTGCCGCCATTTTCGGGAAAACCGTGGGTTGCCTTGAGAGTGGTCTAGATTGGCCATAAAGCCATCAAATCTGACCCACAGAGGATGCATGTACTGTGGAAAATCCGATTTTAATTAAACTACCCGATTAATCTTTTCAATTGTGATCTACCTATCGAAGTCAAGGGATCGCAGGAGACATATTTTTTATGAACTAGAAGATGTGCAGACTTCAAGAATTGTGGCAGTTTCCAGACCTTTTGGTCTCCACCCGACACACGAGTAGCTGCTGTGTGTGAGGGGTCTACAGTTTCACAGGGAGTCGGCGACATTGTGGATGCTATTTTTAGGTCAATCGAGCACCAAAAAGCTAGACTCGTTGGACAGGTGATCTTGAGAACAGCCTACACGATGTGGGGGTGTAATTGCTACGAGGTGCAGAGGAAACGGCAGATCTGGTGTACAATGGCCGTGGATGTTAAATTTGGGGTGCTCACAATGTGCGGTAGATTTAAAGAGCTATTTAGAATAAATGGTTTTCTGGAGACGCTACTGCAGGTTGAGGCGTGCAGTACTGGGAGGTGAGGACGTTGCAAATTTCGAAAAGAATCCAATTTGTGAATTATCGCTGCGTTAAGGTCTTGTAATTACTGGTCTTTATGAACACTTCGGATTGATTAATCTTTTATTATAAGTGAACGTTCCAATTCAGTCAGCGAAAGATCAATTTCCTGATTCCAAGTGAGATTGGAACAAATGGGGTGGTTTTTTACAAAGTTATGTTGTTAGAAAACGGCACCTCTACTAGAAGCTGGGCAAGTTGATGACTCACTTGCTCTGCCTGGAAGGAGGAGATTAACTGTTGAACGTATTCGCCTACATGTACAAGAGAGAATGGGCAGGCGGTGTTTTCATTTACGAGCAAGTAATAAGACACCAGCTTTACAGATCGAGATGAAAGAAAGAGTTAGTCACCCTTCTTGGAATTCATGTAACTCTGTATCCCCCGAATAAGCAACGGCTCAAGTTCTGTGGTGTGTAAAAGGTAGCGATTGCTTGCCTCTTATTTACCTATAACGAGGTATGATTAGACTTACCGTTTCCACGTAAATTGGGGTAAATGAGTCGGAGTATTCTCAGCCGTGGGTAGAACGTCTGATCTGTTGTCCGGTTAACGAATGACGCGCCATTTGTTATCAACACAATTCAAACAAATATCAAATAAATTGGAAAAAGCTATTAAGGGTTAATAACTTCATTTTTCTTGTGGTTTGTGGTCTCCTTATCACTGTTAAGAACTTGCACACTTGTGCCTGCATCCATCATCATTTTAATCACGGTTCCGTGTTATCGTCTTCGTTAGGCCATCGAAATAATGTAAGTAAAGTATCGACTTTCTGAATTTGTGCAGCCGCGGAGTTTTCGAAAACATGAAATACCTATTGGCTCTCATTTTTCGAAATGGATCAGAAGTGGGAACTTTTGTTTCTACGGCTACTTGCTCTATGCGTTTTTTAAACTGTTCATTTTCGTGTAATATTGTTGAATTTCGTTAAAACGGCAAAATGTCTTGTCTATTTTAAAATCTAAAAAAAAATGTTGATTTTTGGTCTCCTTTGCAAAGATCCTTTATCCCCAAAGCGAAACATTTATCTACACAACATTCGTTCTTTTGAATGGTCACGAAGATCAAAATATACACTCCTGAAATGGATAATTGAAGTGGGAAACAGGCATTTGCAAGCGATTGCAAAAACAGCAATTGATTCCCTCAAATTTCCTTTTGTGAATTTTCCCCCTTAAATGCTTTAAGGAAATTGCGTGGGGATATAAAGACATTCTCGAGCCATCTATAAGATACTGAATAAGGTGATAGAGTTGCCTTTCGGGCAGATAAAACACGTAACAAAGGCCATCAAAAGGCCATATCCATAAAGCTATATCAATAATACATTTTGCGTAAAAAGCCAAATGTATTCAATGTCGCGATAGAAATGCGTGCCAATGATTAATGATTAGAATATCAAGGCTTATAGAAATTTGTTAATGAAGGTCTGAAGAACCAAATTTTAGACACAAAAAACAAGCTATCGTCCCCGATTTTGGACAAATAAAGAATGCTCGATTTGCAACGTGCAGCCGCTACTGTGGCCATTAAACGGCAGATCCTTAGTCTAGGTCGACATACAAAGTATCAACTATTAAACTATTTATACATGATTACGAGAGCAACTACATGTCCGTTTGCAATTCCTAGATCCTGTTGCCTCATTCTCTGTGTGGTTTCTTTTGTGGACACGTACCGATTAGGTTGTGGCAACGGACCCCTGTAGGAGACATTCCAGGGGTGTTCTTTGTTGCGAAAATGTGAATTTTCTAGCTATTTATTTGTTATATGAAGTTATTTCAAAACTGCGCAGTTTACAACAACCACATCTGACTTTCAGCGTCGAAACGAAAGAACAACTCCCGCAAATCAGGTCACACAAGCGCCAACAAGGGCGGAACAATTGAAACTAGTTGAAAATGAGTGAATCATCTGTGGATAATTGATTGTGAGACCTTTCTATGCTTGAAACGTATGGTCTAGGTTTCAGGGTTTGCTAACTGACAGCCAATATAAATCAATATTAGACCGACGCCTTTTTTTACAGAATCCACGTTGAATACGACTATCTCGCCTCTCAATAACCATATCGCAAGTCGGTGGATACTGCAAGTTATCGTACTACTTAACACGAGCAGTAGAATTAAAAAAACTGTCATAATTGCATTAACAGATAAATATTTATTTCGGCACACTTGTAGAGGTATCCTAATCGGATTTGATGTAACATTTTAACAAAAAAAACACAGTTTCCTATGTTAACGACGCCAACAATGTGGTTATCAGTTTTCTCTGAAAGCGCCACATCTCACCTGTTATCTCCCACACAAATGGTCTGCTGGGAATAAATCGTAACAGACATGGATGCTACGCGATAGGACTCTTTTAAACTTTTCTGCCGGTCAGTTGAAGTTCGTGAACCCTATCATTCCGTAAAGGAGAACAAAAGAACGAATCGAAGTAAGCTAAGCTTAAATCTCCCGCGTGCTTCATTTGTAAAAAAATACCGATGACATTTTCTGACGACTATAACAAGACGCGATACACAATTCGCATTTTCATTCCAAGATTTTTAACAAATATTCTACAACCTTCTCCGAACGATATCTGCGCATTGCATTGTCATTCGTGCTGGAACGATCATTAACTTCCTTGAACACGAAATTCGTACTTTAAAATCTTTTTTTCGTTATGCCTTGTGTTCATTAACGCGCTTCGCATCATTCCTAAACAATTCAACCTTGTTTAAATCGACCTATCTAAACCTAAAAATCAATATGTTTGCATGGAAAAAGTGCATCACAATTTGGATTTTTTCTGATCGTTAACCTTTTGGGAGTCACAGTGACCGGAAGCGGATTACCCCCGAAGGTCACGGCTAGATTTCCAACTACGTGGTTAGAAAATTAACCAATTTATCGAGGCAATTTCCTCTTCATCAAGTGATCAAAATATTTGACGGCCTTGGTAGTATAGCCTGTCTAGTTAACCCTATATGATTGACGATAGCTGGTTCGAGTTCTGGCGGCACAAGTTCATGTCTGGCCGCATGTTCGGGATTTGTGTACTTTAAATGATGACCAATCACCGCGAAATCATCAAATCCCGAATATTCGGCAGCGTAATTCAACATCACAAGAGTTTGTCGGGTGATTCAGATGGTGATTCAGTTCACGTGGTTTTGGTGATCTTGTGTCGGCCAAATAGCCTTGTCTTTCAGTTTCTGGCATTACTTATAAAAATGATTAATGGATTTATTCTTGAAAAAAACATTTGGCATTTGCGGAATTAGTATAAACGTAGAACATCGCACACATTTGAAGCAAGTTAATTTTTTGCATTCGGTGCCATCGCACAGCAATGGGACACTTCGTCATTTAAATCTGAAAATCTTCATGGTCAAATGTCTTCTTTACAGGAATAACCACAGAACAAAACTGTATTAACTATCGTTGGCAATTTTCAAGCCCCTCCTAACACTTCATACAAGTTTATTGCAACCACCGCAAATTGATTTTCGTCTTAAGTTCGAGTTTTCTTCTTTCATTTTAACATTTATAAATGGTTAAGGAAACTAGCTACCTTTGCATGCTATAACCGGTTTTAGTCTGGTCAGAAAGCCTCCCTAAGGAGACCGATAACACGTTGAATTGGTCGTATTAAAAAGGAAGAAACTTAACTTATAATTGGATCCCATTTATTTTAAAATACGCTCGATATTGAGAAATACTTGTTTTCGGCGAGCTTAAACATTGATTATTAGAATTATCCCTTGAGAGATCAACACCCAAGAGATAATTAAAAATCGATAAGGATGCCACGTTTTAAACCGTGTCACCATATGAGTCATTATTAATCTCCAGGAGATACAAAGGCGACATTAAATTTTAAATCCAATCGAACAATCCTAATTCGTCTCTCCTTATCTCTAAATTTCAAGGAACGAATGGAAACTATCTTTTGGCCTTTGCCTGAAATTTTTAATCACCGATATGATTTTAAGGAAACTTAATAATATTCCCAAAAAGCCTTAAGCAATCTACCGATTCAAGCTGGTTTTATTCGAGTCGCAATTGGCATAAAATTCATCGATTTGAAAACTACCGAACTTATCCTCATAATTAGTGCACCCATAATGATGTAATGCTCGCGTTTGCACCCGTGAGACCGCTTAGAAAACAAGCTACTCTTACAAGGTTGTGACTAAGTAAGCCTCAATTACAACTGAATATGCCTGGAAACGAGTCCCCACTCGAAACGGATGACTCAATTTGTGGTGCACACTGCAGAAGTAGTGAACGATAAGACCAAAATTACTGTTTTCAGATTTCTGCATAGTTGTTGTTTGTTTGATGTGTGTTTCTCATTGATCGGGTTTGTGCTGGTTGATCTGAGGTCCAATGACCAGAATCAAGTGGAAATAACGCTAGGAAATTGAGGCACAACAAAACTATGCATATCAAAATGTGAGGGATAATATCTGAGATGTTCTATCCAAAGGCTGAGAGAACTCTGGTTAATTTAACCCCTATCCCTTCGACACGTGCAAAATTCAAGCTGCTGCATTTAACACACATTGTGACCACATTGATGTTGTGTTTAGAACCACGGAGAAATAGACCATATCCGATCAACCACTTGACCGGGGTGGACTAACTGATTTGCGGGTGTCCAGGAATTTAAACTCTCGGTAAGTCTCCAGCATGCATACCCCCAACTGATCCCAAACAACCGGCTGCCGGAGATGGTCCCACAAACCATAAAACAACGTTTACCGACAAAGTAACTCGGGAATGTTTACGAGACATTTGCACATCAGTGGAACTTTTGTTTATAAAGGAATAGTATTTGGAGAACGTCGTGAAACACAGCTGGCATTCCCAATCAATGCATCATACATTATGTTCGTTATTGGCAAATTCATGATGATTCCGCGGAAGGAGCCTTCCGGAGACACCGAGACTTCACTACGACAACAAAAGAATCGAAATCTACTGTCGATGTTGTTAAGTTTAGGTGAGTTCACACACCAAATTAATGTAAACTAATATTTTAAAATAATCGCGCAGTGGTTTTGCGGCTAATTCGAATTTTGTTAAATTAAATGTTATGTGAAGTAGAGAGAGAGACGTTATCAATGCGAGTAACAAACATATAAGATGGTGAGAATGCAGATTTCAGAATAGATCTCAAAGATGATTTAAAAATCTGGAAATAAATCGTTGACAAATACAAAAAATGGCAATAACTCGTTTTAATGTCGTAATAATGACATCAATGCCGTCGTTTGGTGTATTAACGGAAAATCCGAAGGGTTACATTCATTGCTAACGTTGTTTATGGACCAGTGAGGCTACTTGTAGTAATATGTAGGGGGACAAAAATAGTTAAAATTATAGATATTACGATATAACGGTGGCGTCTAGGTCCTATTAAACCATTTCCTGGAATATCACACCAAATGTTTCTTTAGCCAGTGTTCAAATGCGTCAGTAAATTGTTCATTTTAACGCACACACGAATCTTGCCCGTAAAATGTATTTAAAGGTATGCTACTATCTAATTTCTTCAAATACTGGTTTATTATCTGCATTCTGTTTCATTTATTTTTTTCTCCAATCCCTGGTGAAATGTCTGTCGGTGCAACCGCCACCAACGTGACCTTCCCTAGCCCTATCTTGTGCGCAAGTAGGCTAAATCAGATTGCCGCTTCGCACGGTCAAGGACGCCTTCGCCTAATTGGCTGCTGTTACATCAATCAGCTGTTAGTTGGTGCACATGTGCGCCTTTACTTTCGCCCAAAATTCGTGCACCTCCCCCCCCCCCATCGAAGACGCTGGCTCGGCGGTTGTGTAGGTGTGTGCTGCAGATGCGTGTTGATCGGGACTGGGTGATTCTGGCCTCTCCGTACATCTACTGGATGCCGTAGGAACCAGTAGCAACGACCCTCAGTCGGCTTAAATAGCCCCTCGCATTTCCGAAAGTTATCGAACGGCTGGGGCAGACAGGAGCGGTACAAAAAGTAAGAATTTCCCGACGCATTTCTATTTATGGTTTATTTTGACGGCCGTTTTTTTAAATTATCAGTTGAATACAAATCGATGCATGCATACATTAAAGGGACTGTCGTTCATTGAAACTACAATACATACTCGCTCTGATATGTAATTCTATATTGATTAAAAGTTTAACAGAAATCGAATTTGCATAATCATGTTCGGAGTTAAACAAATAGCCATTTTTAAATTATTGATGTTTTGGGATCGATAATCGAATTTTGAAATACATAAAACTTCCTGTTCGGGCTTTTGGTTCTCTACGTGTTCCATTTTCCGTTAATTTAAACATTACCGATATTTCACACTAAACAAATGTCCCCTTAATTTTAGATACATAGCACACAAGTAAAAACAATGTCTAAGAAACGTGAGTTCCGTTGAGCATTTTGTGATATTTGTATGCCAATTCATTGAAAATTACTTGTGCGTCGTTTTCAAAATCTGTAGCAATCCCAAGCACGGCGAATAACCCATTCAAACAAGCCGATAAAGCAGCCAATCCGGGTGGAGCAAAGCCAAAGTAATTTAACATTCTGCTTATCAACACCAATGCAACCCATCGATCTCATTTGGTAATCGTTGAAGCCATCTCATTGGTCGATGTATTAACCAACCGCCGTCTTCTAATTCGGTGACATCAAATGCTTAATTATAATTGGTCAATTTTGAGTAGATGAGTTTTGCGTTTCCACATCGACTCATTCTATTACCCTTGACACCATTATTAGGCGTGAAGCTTCCGTATATTTTTTCCCTGAACCTCTGTCGCGCTCTGCACGAGGGCGTGCAAAGAAATCAGACGTAAGCAATATATAAATATCTAGAATCTTTCAACAACAGAAGTAGTGGATAGGGCATTTGAACATTTTCTTCCTGTGAATGTGTACAAAACAGTTTTTACATGTAGGGTTAGGTGGATAGGGTCCACGTTATTTATCGGAAAATGACGAAATTCACATCTGCGTATCAAAACTATTGAAGACGCTGTGATTTATCTGACATTTGTCGCAAGCTTCCACTTCACGTTACCCACCTCTTGTCTGTGTTTAATATTTTGATAATTGGACCACTTTTAAGTGTCATTTGTGCTCAATTGAATTTGGTGTCACTTGCAAATCATGAAACACCATTCGAGAGGTTATTTCCAAGCAAAGGATCATCGAAAGTGAGATCAAAACAAGCATTTCAGCAATAAATAAGAATAAAACAAATTTATACCTGGGATTGTGGGCTCGATCTTCCCTGAACGATACTGCGAAAGACTCCTTCCGGAGCAAGAGGACTCTGCAGCAGAAATTATCGCTCTGGGATGAAGAATAGTAAGGAAAGACGCGCAACATTGGTGACAGTCGTGCTTGTTTGCTTTTTACGGCGGTTTGCCACGTGTGCATGACGGAAGTCGCAAGCCAGCGACATTTCCATTCAGAATCTTGGGAATGGGGCACCACGGCTGCCACCACCATGCGTTTGATCAAGTGCGCCCTTGAATAAGGCAGCTAGGATCAAGGTGGTGTGAAACAGAACCGCCCCCTACTGACCGTTTAATCTTGGATTCAATATCCTCCGCCCTGTATACCGGGATTTGGCTAGACGTGTTTTGGGAAACCAGACACTCGTCGGAAATATGGGCTCAGGCGATTGGCAGACAGCAACGCGTAGCCACCAATGAGAGCTGAGTGCCTGGTGGGAACAATGCCCGAAAATTACCACGAAGATGGCAAAACAAATCCTTCTTGGGTGCACCCCACGAATCCACTTTTTTTTAATCTGCTCCTCCTCTCCACCCCTTTTATTCCAGCTTCCTTGCCGCGGGAGGGAAACGAGGGGGTGCTGCTGGACAAGCAGCTTCGGCGAAGGAAATTATGCTCCACTGGTGTCAAATCATGACTAAGGAATACACCGTAAGCAACTACATATATACTCAATTCGGTAATATCCGGTATGTCCTTTGCAAAAATGGCAAAATTCCATCCCACAAGTCGGGTTTCATACCAAAGTCCATCGATATCTGCACGTTAGGTGGCACAAGCATTTTCACACTCCTATCCTCTTTTTATTGCGATATTAGAACGTCGAAATCAAGAACTTTGGCAGCAGCTGGTCCAACGGCATGGCCTTCTGCGCCCTCATCCACCACTTCTATCCAGACGCCTTCGACTTTGCGACCTTGAAGCCAGAAAATCGGAAAGCGAACTTTGAGCTCGCATTCAAGACCGCAGAGTGAGTTGTTCGCAAATACACATTTTAGCACAAACGAGCCACCTTGAGACTTCAAAAAACATTAACCTCTAACCGCTAGGTAGAACAGGAGGTCACAATCGAGCTGACGAGGACTCGCGATATTTTCAATAGTTGATCATGTTGACCTTGTGGGCTCTGAATTTTAGGTGGCAGGTTTTCAAGGACGCACTTACTAAACCTGGCGTGGTGCGTGTCCATTTTATCAAGGGTCTCAGAGGCTGTGTGGCGTAAATTAAGGAGTTCCAAGAGTCTTAATGGAAAAGGAGATATTGTTCACTTTGACTACCACGTATTTCAGGGACCTCGGTAACGTGGCTCCACTCCTAGACACAGACGACATGCTGCGCATGAAGGTTCCCGACTGGAAGTGCATCTTCACCCAGATCCAACTATATTACCGCCGGTTCCAGCTTGAACAAGGACGGAATGCACACAAACCACCTGTGGGAATCCACCCACCACCGCCAACACCAGCTGCTCCTACTCCAGAATCGGAGGCGTCCTAATTTTGCAACCCCGCTTTCCACTGTGCTTATTGCTTTTTCTTTAAACATTGTTCTTGTGGAAAATAACGACGACGATGAATATTACAATAATTATTGCAAATTTCGTTTTGAGAGACTACCAATATACCCTCCTCAACTCCAAATCCACCGCGTTATCCTTTGTAGGAAGTTGCAAGGGGGCGATTATGTGCTTTGGGAAGCGAGCTGTTTTATGTCATGCTAGTTCGTTTAAGTAGTAGTTCACACTGTATCTACCAATGGAATGCAGATGCTCATGCCAATAATTCACCTTCTGGCGCTTTATCCATTGTAGTTTAAATGTTTTGGCGACAGTATTGCTGTATTTGACGAAATTGGGTATTCAAATAGACTGTGAGTTTTTCAATGCAGGCCTTGAAACTAAGGGAATCGATACACATAATTGGGACTGTTGGATTGAATATAACATTGAATACCCGTTTTGGAATCTCCTAAAGACCCATGATGTCTCATACAATCACAAGGTTTTGCCACTTTTTATTGTCGATTTTTAATGATCTCGTGATCTGCCAAGGATGGTTTGGTAGTTTATTTGTACCGCCGGTTTTAATCATATTTCGAAATACATTTGAGACGCTGTAGCAACCGAATTTGGCGATTGACGAAATATATTTTAAAGGTGAATTCAAATGTTGACGGCCATTTCAAGGGTGCAGGTCATTATCCCGAAAAAAATAAAGCAACATGGGGGTGGGGTTAAAAATAAAAGTGTTTTCGTATAACAATAAAATATCCGGTGCAAATGGCCATAAATAAATACAGAAGAGAAGATTTAATGTAGTGCACACCTTTTAAAGCTCTAACCTTTCAAAATAATGTGCTTTTACTCTTCATCCGCACTACGCCATTTTAATATTTGTTATTTTCTTGTGTATTATGTTACCCCTCCCATCAGCTCCATATTAGTCCGCCTCAATTTCAATCTCTTTGACCAAGATGATGGCTCTATCTACCTATAGCTCTTCCTACAAGAATGTCTGTATATTGCAATTCCCAAATTGCCCTAGTTTTTAGTTCCACCGTAAGAGGTGAAGCAGGAACTCATAAACGGTTGTCCTCGTTACTTTAATAATGCAATTACCGCCATTATTATCAGTCAATTGAACCGTGTTTTATTAAAAAATTCTCGAAGGTCCGACAAGGCAACTGATTGGATCAGCTGCGCCGAGATCTGTGTAATTATTGGTGAAATTGGATTTTATATTCGGTTCCCTAGGCGTTTGCAGTAATTTTGTGAGTTAAATTTTCCGATATCCAACATTTAACCTCGTCTATTTTTTAGAAAGAAAGACTGGCTAATAAAGTGCGTTAAATGCAGAACATAACCCATCACTGATTCTCGATAAATTCGTTTTGTTTGGTTCATACGTTTTTAAAATGTACTTCTACGGGATGGTGTCTGGATGTCCGTGTATGTTTGGTTGAAAAAGCCTTAATCGTGGCATTCGTTGACGCAGTAATGTCCGTCGCAATGGATATTTTAAGACAAAACATAAAACATTTTCTATAAGAAGCCACGCCTGTCCCGATTGAGGTAAATGCGAAATGCCAAAAAATGGGATTTTAACACAATCCTGATTGGTCAAACCGGGTGTGCGCCAGGTATTGATTTTAAATATTAATGGAACGAACTAGCTTGGCAGGAAATTCGGTATTTATATGTGTATCTGTCAAGGAGACAAGAGCGATTTAAACTACTCCGAAAATCAAACTAAAGTTATTTCTATCGTTAACGGTCATTTGGCGCTCTATTCCAAAAAAATACAAATATCTTTATTTCGGTGCCAATATAAAATTTATTCGATGAAAATTGCAGTAATATGGAACAGAAACGTTAGCATTACACGAACTAGCGTCCGCTGAAAGACAGTTGGCTGCAAAACACAGTGCCAACGGGTATTCAAGTTGAACTTCATGTTTTTACTATCTTTTAAAGTCCTAATCCCCTTTTAAGGTGACATAACCCCACGCACGAATTCTCGACCCGGTCACCAAATTATTAGTAATAACCCATAATTTGGGCTCAATTAACACGACTGGAATCAAATAATGTCATTGGCTGTCTGCTCACTCCTTGTAAAATCGATTTTGTTATACCGTTTGACATTAAATCCACTATATGCTTTCATAGGGTTAATGCGGTTCAATTTCAAACCATTTTGTAGTCAGTGTATTAAGCAACCGTCAAACCCAAGCGATCTGGATTGGCGAATACACATAGAGAGTGAGGTGGTGTTGTAAGCTGACCGGAAGTCACTCACACAATGCCTTCATTGTTTGTGAAATCTGAAATTCTGTGGCGCAAAACAAACAATTGGGGCATCAATGTCGAGCTCCGTTTTGTTTCTCGGAGGGAATTTCGCATCCTGTCCGCCTATTGTTATAAATGTGAACAATCGGATGAGGAAACAATGCACGGGACACACATTTGGGAATATCTCTTTCACCTTCGGAAACCCGAATGAACCCCAATTCAAAATGAAAGTTAGCCGAGCTACATTTAAACATTTTCTCACACGCGGAATTAAAGTACAAAATGTTCTTAAGCAGAAACTTCAGTCAGCCCTCTTACTAAAGCTGTGAGAATCTTTTGAGATTTAGTCCTTTTTCACATAAGAGCAACCGAAATGCTTCACTCTGCAAAACAGTCAATTCGTGGCGCCGATCAGCAGATCGAGAGAAGTCATCTGGGCCAATCAGGTGGCTGCAACCCCGAGTTGTCCAATCAGACGTATCGTCGAGCGGGTAGCCTGGGTGAGTCATCAATTCCACAGTGGCAGGAGGTTCGATGAGATCAAGAGATTTCCGGAGATTTTGGACTGTCAGATGTTGACCCATGGTTAACATCCCGATGAAGGCATCTGTGCATCTTGATTAAAAGTAAAACAAAGATCGATTCATTGAGATGATTTCCAAAACGGTGAAAAGATTCCCCATCAACCTGTTTGGATGTTTCTGCGATGTAGATCAGTATGGGGGTGGTCTCTGATGCGGGTGACGGCTGTACCAGTTGTGTAAGCAAACTGTCTAAATATGATGGCGTAGACGTGTTCGCGCGATTAAAACGACACTGGTAAGAGGGGGTGTCGTCTAGTAAGGCAGTTGCTATGGTGATTCGTGTCATTTCCATGCAGATTCTCGGGAACATTTTAACGATGGCGTTACAGTGCCACCCGTAGAAGTGACCTTTGCGTCACCTCGACACACTGCCGGGATCTGTTCAGACATACTGGGGAGACGAATGACTGGCTGGGAGTTTGACCTCCTGGTTATTACCTGGGTAATCCCGACTGTTGGGAAAATCACTACGAGGGTAAGGTGATGGATGCTCCTGGCAACCTGGGGTGTCCCTTCTCCAACCCACAAGTCCCTCTCAACAGAGTCAACCCAATAGAAGTGCCATTTTTTTTATAAGAAGCCCACGAAAGATTCCCCTTTCCCCCAAAAAATCTTCACGGATTATGGCAAAGGGATCACTGGAATGACGTGATTTATAGCTCTCACATCCCAACCCCAGGAATGTGTTTTTTTCCTTTTGTAAATGGTGAAAGGCTGGGCGATTTGATCCTCGTGGCCTTAATAAACCAATGACGGTAAATTCATTTTCGTGCTTGGCGCCCATGCCCTCCCACAAATGGCCGCTGATGGCATTTAAGTAGTCGGTGGGCGGGTTGTAAAAACCGTCATATTTTACCCCAATCCATTCCTGTTTGGTATGCAAACAATTTAGAGGAACCGCAAAGAGCCTGCGAGGGAAGATGCTTAAGATGATTTGGTGCCATTTAATCCCTTTGTCACCAATGCATCGGTAGATTCGCGTCAATTGAACTCCAATCCAACAAATTAAATTGACGCCACCCCCCTCCCGACCATTGTGTGTCCACAGCATCCGGCAGACGACGAGGAGGAGGCGATCAACTCGCAGATTCAAAGACAAGAAAGGAGGCGGTTTTGTTGCGCCCTCACCCCCAGGATCATCCTGCATCACCCGAACGTCAAACACCCATGCAGCGGCGGCCAGACGTGTCTAGCTGGATCGTCTTCCATGGTCGTCCTTGGTCTCGACCTGACACCCAACTGTCACCGGTTGGCCCATATCAGATGCAGGTAGCCGGAGATCCACGGCCAGAAGAAGAGGAAGCGTTTATGCCCCACTACCACGCGCATCCCAGCTCCTGTCTTGCAGGATGACGCCCTCGATGGTGCTTTGGCCAGAGGTGCCACGGACACGAGACAAGAACCGTTCCAGTGGAAGGCGGTCGCTGTGATTGCTGCCCTCTGAGTGACTCCTGTCGTGGGCTCGTCCGAATTCTGCGATACTTTGAAGAGGCAGGAGTCTGAGTGTGTTTGTTTCACAGAGGGAACGGAACTCCTTGGGCGGAAGGGATTGGAGGACTATCCTGGTCGCTAAGAGAAGGAGACGATCAACCAAATCGCAACAAATGTGTCCGAGTCTCGTAACTTTGCAGAAAGTTCGTCGGAGAGCCCACACCCCCCCCGCGGTAATTAGCGACTCCCTGGGTGGCCAACCAACGCAGACTACTTTTATTATGGCCCGTTAGGGAAGCTGGTTGAAGATGAGGATGGCGGTGGTAAAAATGACCAATTTTAAATGTACGCCCGTGTAGACTGAGAATTCGACAACGCTTGGCGGGTAAATTATCCATACTGGGTGCCTACCATATTGCGCCTACCTCCTACCTAGCTCACACCCTCCCCCCACGGTAATTAGCGACTCCCAGGGTGCCCAACCAACGCAGACAACGTTTATTGCGGTATTACGCCCTTGATTGTGCAGAGGATTGTGTAGGTGCTAACACGTAGTGCGGTTACAGTACTCCGGTTGGAAGATGCTTCAATCAAGATTGTACGCGTGCCGGGGTTCTCAGAAACGGGGTTGAACTCGGCCGACGGCGGTTTCCGCCGCCACTCGAAAGACTCCAGGTCGTTGGACCACAGGCGAACGTCGCTGGCTCCGGCCACGACTCTTAATGCAACTGTAATTAGCCGAAACATCCGCTATGGGGCAGGCCCACACTCTCACACGAGCCTTCCACGAAGGAGCACCCCAGAATAACACCGAGACCCCACAAGAACTGACCAACCAGAGCAGGCAGGCTGGCTGACCCCACCAAGCACTGTCTCGTGTGTGGATTGATGAGGGGGGCAGGCTGATGGCATTTGGGGTCCGGCCACGACTCTTTATGCAACTATAATTAGCCGAAACATCCGATATGGGGCAGGCTAGTTAGTCCCTTCGCGTCACACCCCGCATATGCACTTTTGTCGTTTGCTTCGACCGATCAGATTCAACAGTCCAAGGGCTGAAATTAGATTATTGCCCATCTGCCGCCATTGTCGCGTGAAACAGAAGAAGCAAGTTTGTTTGCGTGTGTAACAATTAAATGGTTCTGGCGTTGCTACCAGACAAATATTTCAAGACAGGCGAGTCTCGAAGGGTTTCTTCCAATTTATCCTTCGCAGAAAACAAAACGGCACGTGATAGACACGCAACACGTCTCCTATTCGGAATTTTACAACTTTTGGCTCAAAAGCGTCCACGCGCAACAGTTGTGATCGTATACACGTATTTTTGGTACACACTGAAGTGGAAGACTAGACAATGTCGACCATTATTCATCCGGAGACTAAACCAACGAAGTTTCGTTTTCAATTTTAAAATCATTGAAAATAATTAAATTATATACAATCGTATAGTATTATTTAAATACCTATTTGATAGATAGAATTATTATTTTGGGTGATGATTAAAATAAATACACTACAATTACACGACTGCATAACAGAAATTCAATCGATAAATAGTCGCGCCATTTTAAACTGTTTAAAATGCGCAGTTTTGAGTAACCACGATCCTAGCTACTCCATTGAACTTGAGCCTAATAAAATAAACGCGAACGCAAATGCTCTTAAGACTTATCAAGCTCGATGATAACCTCGTTACATACGTAGCATTTTTTAAATATCCAAAATCATGGCAATTTCTTTGGGATAGCCAATTAATTTTCTCGTTCAAGTAGACATTCTGATCGTGTGCGGTTCGTCGAGGGTGTGAACAAAAAAATAATGTTACGACGATTAGAAAAAACTTTGACAATTTTACGATATTTCAAGAGACGCTAGGGATCATTAAATTATAGCCTTGCCTGGACCGTAAACTGAGTCAGATTCTAAGTAGCATTGCGTGCATTCGTATAACTGTACATGTAGCTTAGTTATCATAAGGGAAAGACCGTGAAAATCCCGGAATTTCGCATAGCAACCACGGGAAGTGCAAGCCTTCCCAAACCTTAAACCAACGTTTATAAGAAAACTTAGAAGCGCTCTTTTAAAACACGCGGTATTAAAAAAACGTACAGAAATTAAATATTCGAATTTATCGTGTTACAAAATGTCCAAAAGTAACGTTCTGTACTTACTTTAAACCCGCCGAATTGAATTGCGAACGGGCTACTCTGGCTTGACTTGATACCTCGTCATAGAAACCGAGGACATTTTCTATAAAAAGAAACATACTGCACAATTGCCCCTTAAGTGGCGGTCAAACATGTTTTATAACATGAAAGGCCTTGCTACTTTTAATTAATAAGTACAATACCGACAACGTACGATCGCAATTCCACACCGAAGCAAAGTCAGCTTCTTTGGGTTTCTTTAAAAGCGTCTCTTCAGGGACACGTATCCATTTTACGCCATATCTCGGTAGAAGACGACACAAAACCTCTGAGACGCCTAGAAATCGATAAGTGGCGACTGTACCAGACCTGGCAAGACATGGCAATGCTGATGTCCGTCGACACGCAAGGGCGACACTCCAAATAGTTTAAAAAACTTGATCAGCTGAGCTTCCACTTCCTGCTCGACTTCATGCAAGCTAAGGCACGCCAAATTGTGCCGTATGCCCGTCTTGTCATGAAATAAACCAGTGCGTGCGTCGACGAGAGTAGGGATGGTTGTCGGCGATCTCAACGGTTCTCCTTCGGACAAATTGAGGTGCAATCCTAAGGATAAGTCGAATAATGCCTCTATCGGATACCTGGTAGATATTTGGACTGTCTGCAATATTCCAGCAGGATAGACGGAGGTGTTGAGTGGTTTGCTGACCGCAATACCCCACCATTCATTAGAACAGAGACGTCTGTCACACTACCGAGTCGAAGACACTCCACGAGGGCTTCGTCCCGGTGCTCAGCGTAAAAGCCGTCATCTGCGACAATAGATAGCGAAAGTCTCTAAAGGAATGGATGTAAGCAAAAGTTAGCATTATTAGTCCGTGTTATGTATGTGCGGTTTTACGTTTAAGAGGTTTCGATTCGGTAAATTGCAAACTTCGTGACAGCTTGTCTTAACCGCGACTATTCGAGTGCCTCGTAGTATTGTATATGTTCGATTTAATCGTACCTATACTGAAATATAGCATAAACCCCAATACCAGTTCAGTGCAGAGGACATATACAACTATATACACACCGGCTTAAACGCAAATACCTACTAACACAGATGGGATCGCTTAATATTGAAAGACCCAAGGGGTAAAAATTGAGGCAATGAACCTTAAAGGATTACAAAACAATGTTTGCATTGAAAAAGCTAAACATGGTGGACGCTGCCACATCATGGCAGCGAAGATGGCATAAATGGACGAGCGCGATTAACTGAAGCCGAAAGGTTTTCGGCATGTAGGAACAAATGGATTATGAAAGAGACAGAAGAAGGAAGCGTTGGGCACCACGCGGATTCCAAATCGCTGAATCTGAGTCGCACGTCGATACGCCAGACTTATTTCATGTTGTCTGACTTGGGAGTCGAGCTCATGGTGCTTTACGACCAGAATGCGGATCCCAACCGCTACACAATCACACCAACCGATGAATGGATAGCGTGGGCGGTGTGGCGCTTGCTAAAGCTGCTTCTTTGCATGATTGGGAGTGCCTTTAGCATAATGCGTGTGGGTAGAGGTAGTTGCCCCACTATTTAACAAGACCACGCGAGCCCTTCCGCCAGATCATGTTCCCTCGTAGTTAATCCCACCTGTTATATTACTGTCTTCCACGATGTGTCATCTACTATTTGTGGTTGTCTGAAACATTAACGTTTACTTAAGCAATCCTACCAAACCCATCACAAATTTGATGCACAAAATGGCCAAATAGGCGACGACCATCTGCCTTGCTATCGTCGATGGTACGGTATTTATTATTATGTTGACGACCTTTTTACCACTTTAGAGCGGGGTAACATATCTTCTCTCTACATACAAGATGCCTTTCTTTTAATAAACCCTCCAGACGCGTGGACTCCCCGCATCTCACCTCACATACAGCACCCTACTGCCTTCCTCCTGAGAAGTTACCCATAGTAAGAATCAACCCCATTTTCGCACAACCCCCCCCTAATGTATTCCAACTTATTCGTCTGTATATTTCGTAAGAGCGCTAGCACGAAGCGTGTAAATTCAACCAACCTTCATTCGTAAATAAACGTCCCTCGTTCAGTTAAATAGTTTATTCTATATGACAGGCGTTTGGCAAATTGTTTTGGGTTAATACCGTTTTCCGTTTTCCCCTTGTCTAGATCACGTACCCCCTCGGACATTACACAGACACACAAGGCCCAACGAGTCCTTTGAAAAAGTGCATTCTGCCGGTAATGACAAATCACGCATTTAAACAAAGAGCAATGTAAACGAAAACGTTGGACTTACAATTAAATTTAAAAAATAAATGTTTTTTTTAATTTTATTTTCTTCAATGATAAAATTCATGATATTTCTTTATTTTATAGCAGACTCATGCGTACCTGATTCTGCTTTGGTCAGCCGAAGATATCTAGAGTTCAAATGCAATTAAAAGCCAAACCGTTTTTATACTGATAAAGTTGAATCTAATGCATGAGGGTGGTTTTGTAATGACCTTAAACACTGAATTTTCCGGTCTCACCATTTTTGTTAGTGTACGTCATGCTTGTGATCTATAATTTCCGTATTCAACATGACCCCCAATTGGAAAACTATAAAAACGTAGTGTGACCTTCATTCTTTCTACATTAAATATTTCTTGGAAATTTAGGTCGCAAAGGGTGTTAGTGAGGGGCCTATAAAGGCCCATTCACTCAAACGCGTTGGGTGCAGTGCGAATTCATGTAACACTATCTATCTACAAATGCATATTACTAACATCAATTGATTTATACACGCACGGACAACTTATGCTTAGAGTGGTTAAAAGTGGTGTGTCATAGCACCAGATAGTTGCCTCTGTGGGGTTATCGATTCAATGTATGCTCATGATCTATTAAACAACAGGCGTCAATGGCTTATATTAGCGTACCTTTTTGCAGACGTGCATGAACAAAAACAGTGGTCTAATGGGATTCAAACAGTCAAACTGTGGACACACCTTTTTTCAGGCGGCTGCAATACCTTTATCATGCTCCGCCACGTTAAATCACAAACGGCATGCGCGAAATACAGAAGGATACACATCATCGCCATCCTATTAAACTGATTAACGTCTAATCGTCCCAGGCATTTATCCGGCACTGCATCATTAGACATCGTTACACCTAACGCTAGCATGGGTTCATAGATTTCCTAACAACCGTAGACTCAATTACTTTTGAGGATTCTATGAGGAAAGATTGCTGAATGTTCGAAAAACGTATTCTGAGTTCATTAAATTGTTTGCCGTGTAAGCCTGATGATGACGCCAATATTCATTGCGAGCATCCGTTAGACACAAAATTCAACGGTGTAAAACGACTGCTGAGTCAAACTTGACAGTTTCGACTGCGCCCTACGAACAAATTACGACTTAGGGAGTAAGACAAATGTCATCAAGTCGTCAAAGATTGAGATGTGTACTGCATTTCTACAGAAAAGGGTGAAAATTGCAAAATTGGTGCTGCATGCCGACATGTCACCGATCAAAGCAGTCATCTCGATTCCCGATTATTTTCATTCGGTGGAACGCGAAACTCTACACCTGGCTGCCGGAAAAGCCGGATTGGAGATCGTTAAGTTTATTGATTACACCGTGGCAGCTGCTCTCGCTTTTGATTTCCATTACACCATCGAACTGCCGAAACCCCTTTTAATATTCAGCCTCGGTGGCAGCTATCTGTCGATTCGGTATTTCAACAAGGTTGGTCAAGGTGTTATTTAATGGAATGACAAAAATTCTGTGAGTGAAGGTGTTGGCTGCGGTGGTTAGCTATTCACCGACGTGCTTGTACGTCACCTCTGTGAGAGATTTAAGTCAGTGTACGACGTGAATATCATGGCAAAACGACTGGCGTGCCACAGCGTAAGACAACGCGACGAAACGTTGAAGCACGAACTCCAGTCACAAATGACTGTTGAGGTAGACGGAAGAGAGTTCGATGTACGCGGTGAAGTTAAAGTCACACGTGATGACTTTCAGGAGATGTCTTCTTGTATTTTGACGCGAATCCGTAATTGCTTGGATCGAATGAAAACGAAGCTCGATTCAATGAGTCCGATACAACAGATTTTTCTTATCGGTGGGTCCAGCAGAAGCAGTGAAGTTCGTGATCTTTTAAAGAACACCAGTTTCGCGAAAAAATAAACGTAGACGATGCTGTTGTCTATGGTGCTGGATTGTGGGCATATTACATGAATGTGGGTGCTGTAATGCAAAGATCCAAAGGGAAAACAAATAAGATCGCTTTGGCTGAATATGTTTAATCTTAACTTGACTATTTCCACCCCGATTCCCAAACAACAATAGATTTATGTCATTAAATAAATGTACCCTTATCAAACTTGTTTTTATCGCTTGTGTTTGGGAACTTTGAATGATTTGAAACAAGTTTGTTGTACGCGCTTTGAAGACATATGCTTAGGAAAGCAAACGTATTGGACGAATTTGTTTTCAATACCTATTTTCGCCCAACGCGCAACTTGGCAACTAACTTGCTTGTTTTACCGTCATTTCAATTCATTTATCCCCAATTCTCCATCTCTTCCTCTTGCATTTCCTGCTCCGAGCTTTACGAAATTCACAGCAAATTGATTAAATCTAAAGCCATTGCACCCACATGATAACATAATCATGAGTCTGTGTGTGTATGTGTAGCCGACCAATGGACGCTTGCTACCCGTCGACAAACACACACAGCGGCAGTGATTGCACATTTGATTAAGTTAAGACCTAAACACTTGAACGCACACCAGATGCGCGCCATACTGTGTTACCTCAATCGAAATAGCCATTCACTGATTCAGTGGTCATAGTTACATTACTTTTAATGCTGAACATTTTGGTCCGACTGACCTCTATATAGTAGGAGTAAGATTAACCATGTGATTTTTCTACCGTGCCAAAATCGCAAATCGTCAACTCATCTTTCTGGTGGAAAGTGATTGAGAAAACTGCCGATGACCCGTTCCATTCTCTGATAAATCAAATAAAAGCACTCTGGACGGCGTGGCTACGTTTTCGCGCACCCTTCACTTGATGCCGGAGCGAAATCCGTCAAGGGAGTTTTCTTGGATTTCACCTATGCTTTCAATAGTATCTCACGCTCCCGCATACTTTCTCAACCATGTGAAGATGGAGTTGAAAGATGGTTGATTAATTGGCTTCAAAATTATTTCTCTAACCGAGGCGAACACGTAAGAGTCGGAAATGAAGCCTCATCCTCCTTGCCCAATAATTGCGGTGTACTACAAGGCTCAATGTTATCTCAATGCCTTTTCAACTATTACACGTCTAGCCTTCGGTCCCCTAACGATGTGACACTAATAAAATGCGCGGATGACTTGACGTTATGCCATGCATGCAAGACGAATTGTCAGTCTCAACAGCTCGGGCAGGCAGTCACTGGGGTACTCGAGTGGTCTTCGGGGAATGGTGTTCCGTTGAATGCATCAAAATGCATCTCTATAACGTTTTCCCTGAAAGTCGATATGGACACTCCTGAAACCTCTTCACTCCATATTTTTACCTCGAGCTAAAAATCGAAATTGCTCGGCGTTATTTTTTACAGCCGGAGTGATCATGTAGATGCCGTCTTCCGTAAATTTCGTTGCCTTTGTTTCTTAGTTCGTCGGTTCATGAGACTCGGTTTAAGCTCAAACCGACCTTAAATGTTCTGAATTGTTAACCCCTTGTAGGCTTTTTTAAGATAATCGCGTTTTCTAGTGGTCTGCCTATGCTCTCCACCGAAGAGATCATGGTTCAACGCCACTTCAATAGTTGCTTGCTAATCGCTGCTCATATTTTAAGTGCCCCTTCTATCCCATCTTTTCAAGTTTATCTAAGTGTAAATCTCTTCGACCAATGCGTAGGCTATACAGTTCAATAACCACAAAAACGGCGGCAATTCGATCATTCCTTATTTGCCCCGATTTTTTGTTTCACCAGAACAGGTGAAGCAGGAAATGTTTGTTGTAAATTTTACTGTTTAAAACCACTGAACATTCAATTCCCATCTAACGTATTAGCGGTTGACCAAAGTATTAGGAATCAATTCGCTGTTTATTCTCTTCTACTGGGTTGCAAAGACGCCATTAAGGAAATGCGCGTCAAGAGAAAACAATTCATCAACTACGAATTGCGATGTGGTCGAAGAGATTCGCATTCATGTAAACTTGAATCGAGAGGATGTAAAGGGTCTGTTAATATACGTGCATAAATAGTAAAGTGGCGTTAAACGATTATCTCTTGGATTCTAGAGCTTACTCCAAGTCTTCTGAACCACAGAACGAAAAAAACAGAGGCGACGAAATTGACTGAAGACGGCATCCACATGATCACTCCAAGATAATCGACAGTTAAAAATAACACCTAGGCGAAATTATGTGGTTAAGCAATTACAGGGCAGAATTGAAAATCACCACACAGTAAAAACGTCAATAATTGAAGAAATAAACGCTTTCATGGAATCACAGAACTTAGCTATATCCGCTGTGGTAGAGGATCGGTCAGATACAGGTTAAAGACTGTCATAGACTTACAATTTTGGAAAGACCTTCGACGGAACGTAACCCCAACACATTGAATAACACCGATGGCATAGGAAAAAAACCTTTTTGTTTGATTTGTCAAGGGTAAATTCATGAAAACTGGTGAGTCAAAAAAAAATTCCTATTTATGTGGAAAGTGGAGAAAAGTAACATTAATAAAGGTATCTAAAAAATCAAAGAGATGCTTAATTTTGATGGTGGTATCCGTCGAAAAGCCCCGCACCATACCTGTACCTCACGTTGATCAAGCTCGCCCTTCGGTTTCCGTTTGTGGGTAGCCGCTATCCGTGACATCTGCGTACCTGAAGCATCATATCGCATGCTTTTCTGTGTATAAATAATCTTTTTTTTCGGGAGCGTTTAAATGGGGTTTTTTATAATTGATTTACAAAATATAATGTTATGGGGTTTTAAACAACTTTATTCAACGCGATGATTCGAAATTTCCCCTCCACCCAATCATAGTTTTAGTGTACTTCTCCGCGTTTTTGTCATGCCGAAAAGTATAGAGCCGGGTAGAGCGCTCGTCCGTCAGAATAAAAAGAAAGACCGCGAACCAAGAGTAAGAGACATATATAGTGTATTATTTAGACTTTCTTTCACTTGGAAGAGACAGCTGACTGGTGCCGCCTACCCGTTAAATCCATAACGCAGGAGACTTCTATCGATGACTTCTTTCACACGGCGACTATGTCCAATGCAGATTTTTCAGCACGTACGCTATCGTTAATTATGATTAATGTGTTCAGAAAAGCTTGAGGCTAAAATTCTGTCGAAGACGGAGGTTGTCGGAATTGTGACACCTGAAGAACGCGCAAGGCGCCGTGAGATTATTGAGCAGAATAAATCATCTCTGAGAATATTGAAGAAGTAATCGCTTAGTTTATCCTGAATTTCGTTCTTTCTAGACCAAAGATAGATAGAACCATGACTAAACATGATGTCAACGAGGCTATACACGAAGCGTATTTAAATTGGAGACGAGAACTAGCTAAGTAAATATTTATCTTCCATTACTTAATTTTCCATTATTTGTGTGATGTGCAATTATGTATTCATTTAAGGCTTGAACAACTGGACGGTGTAGTTATTACACCATATGAGCGGAATTTGGAATTTTGGCGCCAGCTGTGGCAGGTGATCGAGCGTAGTGATGTCCTTATCCAGGTGGTTGATGCGCGTCAACCACTACTCTATTTTTCGTCCAGCCTTGATGAATACATTAAAGATGTTGACAGCCGCAAGACAACTCTCATCCTCATCAATAAATCGGATCTTCTCACAGCACCACAGCGGTAAGTCATGCATTGGGCAGCCTATTTTAGTAGATGGTGTAGCGGTTAGCATATTGGCTGCGTTGGTGAGGGTCCTGGGTTCGACTCCCAGGTCAGACAACCACGGGATCCACTGGGGACACCACCTATAAACATATTCCCGAGAATCTTCATTGCTAACCCCCATGGAACCGATTTATCCTTTAGTAGGAGATCATGGTTTAATTGGATGAATTTATCACACCAACATGTTTGATTTCAGGAAATCCTGGGCCGATTACTTCGACTCGATCAATGTTCGTGTGTTATTCTTCTCGGCTCTACTGGCGCAGACGGAAGAAGATGGTTCTTCATACCTGCCACAAGTGCCAGAAGAGAACGAGGATGAGGAGAATGAGAATGATGCTTCGCCTAAAGCTGACGAAGCAGTTGAAGAACATTCTCCTCAGCCTACCTCGGCGGAAATGATTCGCGATTTTCACGAGTCCAGTCTTTCATCCTCCTCTTCTTCAAGTTGCTCCACCCTCTGTTATGAAGATAGCTGCAGTGGTGATTATGGCGATGCCCAGAGTGATCTAAAACCGCAGTAAGCAAGGTTGCATTCGTTGATTTGTTAAAGCTTTATGGAGCCAGGCGTAGCGGCGTTACAGGGTGGCGGAAACTAGTCGTATCATCTGGAAGTTCACATGTCACCTGTATTGTTGGTTAAGTGTTTCATAATGCAGCGTTCGCTTCCACCTCTTTCAGTGGCACGGTATCCTCGTGGAAGCGTCTATGAATCTGCCTCATTTTCATACTTTCGTTCGGAATAGATGACTCTTCTGAATTTCGCTATGTTTACACTCATTTGGTTGTTGCTTAAAATAATGAGCGTAACGCCTGCCCAGTAGGCCAAAGTGTAATCGGTCGCGCTTACATTTCGATTACATTGCCCCTTTTTTAATTCCGTAACGCAGCAGTCCAGAAGGTGTGCGCACTCGGTCAAAGTACGAGTGGTCGCGCCATGAACGTCGTCATATCACCCAATTTATCAATAGCTGCCGCGTCACTTTTCCTGCGCTAATCAAATGTGGTCAGCGATAAATCCGGCATCCATTCTGTCTAAACCGACAGGAATTTAGCGGAAGTCGTATAGCTACTTGCGTGTTCAGTTCGGTCGGATATTTGACGAACTCCATGCCCGAAATCTTCCATATTTCTGATGTTCTAGACCAGAACATTTCCAGACACCGCCACCTTCACCTGAACGGACGCAGTTCACCAACAGTAGCCAGCTTCTGTCCGTGAACGACCTGATTGACCAGTTGATTCGCCTAGGAACCCGACCTCACGTCCACGATCACCTCACCGTCGGCTTTCTGGGCTATCCCAACGTGGGCAAGTCCAGCACCTTGAACGCCCTCTGCGGCACTAAGAAGGTCTCAGTCTCTGCCACCCCAGGAAAGACGAAACACTTTCAGGTTGGCTACTTGAAACCTCACTACTAACAACTTGCGAGTAGTCCTCTTTTCTGTCGCTACCATCTGCTAGTGAAGCGGTTGCATTCACCATTTTCTCCGTTAGCATCATAGGGTGTAGAGGAGACTGACGACCAATGCGTCAAATTCGACCTCTCTTTTTCCTCTAGACAATAATCCTCCAGTCGGACCTGCAGCTGTGTGACTGCCCAGGTATGGTGATGCCGTCGTTCGCCTTCGCCCAAGAAGACCTCATTGTCGCCGGCATCCTCTCGATCGACGAGATGCGCAACTGCCTGCCTCCTGTTCGTCTCGTGAGTTCTGTCTTTGGTCGTCCGCCTAAGCCACGTGAGCACCACTTTCATCCGCGGCCTAGCTCGAGGACGACCAACCGGCAGCCAACCATCTGCAGCCAATGCGCGAGCATCTCCTACTAGGGCAGAAACCGGCTTCATGGGTGTTTGCCATGTAGATGTTCGGGGATATGTTTACAGGTGCCGGCGTTCCTAGTGCGTCCACGCGTGTTGGTCTGACCTGGCATACGAACCCGGATTGTCCCTCGCAAACAGAGCGAGGATGCTGAACGCGACACCATCGGGCCCAATGCACGGAGATCGGGGGCCTGGTGGGAACAGATAGTTGTCAAGGTCTGGTTTCACTGCGCGCCCCAAACCCTCTACGCCCGCCTTGACGGCTGCGTGTCAGGCATGCAGTAGGTCGCTTTCGTAAAGTCATCCGTTAAGCCGGTGTATCCTCTGGCAAGAGAAATGTTCACAAATATGATGCCTGTTACAGAAGGTATCCTTTCCGCTTGATCAAAGGACAAGTTACTGCACCTATACCCCACATATTGTCAATTGTATTTATTTTTGTGGCGATCTCGCAGATTCACGATATTTTAGGGCGATTGATTATGTCCCCCAGACCTAAAACCCCATAGACCTCGTCAGCCTTACCGACCCCTTTTTGGTGTTGTTCAAGATCTGTGAACAGATACCTCGTGAGGTGTTGTCGGCAGTCTACGGCATCTCCATCAAACCCCCACAGGAACACGAGGACCCTCACCGACCACCAACACCTCACGAACTCCTCGCCGCCTTCGCCTGTAAGTAGTCTATAAGTAGTATCGGTGGAAGGTACAAACCTGGGTCAGTGTCGAGGTGTACTGGTCCTGGGATTTGTTTACGCTCCGCTCTTCGTCATTGTCACAATTGTTATCGAAATTCCCCGGCGTTATTTTTAACAATCGGTTATTATGGAGTGATCATGTGGTTGCCGTCTTCGGTAAATTTCGCCGCCTCTGTTTCTTAGTTCGTCGATTCAGGAGACTCGGTTTAAGCTCTCTAACCGTATAAAACCCTATGTCAATGCCTATATTGCTCGTATTTTAAGTGACCCCTCCCATCCCCTCTTTTCAAGTGTATCGAAGTGTAAATCTCTTCGACCAATGCGTAGGCTATACAGTTCAATACCCACAACAACAGCGACTTATCGCAATTCAGTCATTCCTTATTTGTCCTGATTTTTTGTTTCACCAGAGCAGGTGAAGCAGGAACTACAAGACAAATGTCATATCTAGTACTTGTTATTCTGTCTTGTTTTATGCTGAACGTTTTGGTCCTCGTGACCTCAATAAAGCCACTACAATTATTAAGAATTATTGGGAATCACCTAATTGCCACAAGCGGTCGTTTTTGGAGCAATCGCATTGGCCGAAGGGATTTACACCGAAACAAACAATAGATGGGATGGCCTAATTGTGTCGCGAATTGGACGCATTGGCAATACACTGGAAGAGGTTAATTTTAAAAATGTAGCCCTGGAAGAAAATGCTCAAAAGCAAATTCGAAAATGGAAAAGGAGAAACAATCAAGGGTGTGACGAATCTTTTTGCAAATTCACATCTCCTGTCTCCCTGTGTATAATCGGCGCTAGTAAACAGCTTAAACAATGAATATGACCTCAACTGTGTCGTGGCGTTTATGGAGTGTCTATTTTTCGTCTATTTTTTCAGGCATGCGCGGTTTCATGTCTTCTCAGGGCAATCCCCACTACGATCGGGCAGCCAGAATCCTCTTGAAGGACTACGTCAAAGTATGTACCCATTGTCTTTACTTATCACGCCCATAAGTAGTAAGAATATTGGGCCATCACTGGAAGAAACACTTGTCTACATTGAACAACAGGCGATTTGGCGGTCGCCAACCCCGTTTCGAATCGGCGATCTCCTACTAGAGGATAAACGGCTCCGTGGGGGGTTGCCATGAGGTGTCCTGGGAATATGTTTACAGAGTGGGCCTGGCCTTGAAATCTGGCCAACCGAGCAATTGTGTTAACCACAACATCGGCACCTTCTTTTCACTACATGTCAGTAGCAAGATTACATCAATGGCGGTCGTAATTAATCTAGCCGCTTCCCGTTTAATTTCCCCCGCCCATAGCAACAAACTCCCGGTACTGCTCTTGCGACGTTTTGATTCGTTCGTTTGTACACGAAGAAACTGGAGAGGCCAATGCCAGAAACCGCAGGTCTTCCTATGTTGCTTATTACCTATAAGTTGACTTTTATTTGTTTATCTGGGCATTCCTGGTGTTTAAAACACGAGAAATCAAAAGGATCCATGTAATACGCGATTTTTATGGACACAACATTGACGGGTCTTCAGGAATAGTAAAAGACTGATTATTGGCAGAAGTTCGGGAAGCTGTCAGTTGATATGCTTGTAGATGAGCCGGTTTCACGGATGTCACGAATCGTAGCGCAGCGATCGGAGGCCCGATCAAAACCGATTGTGATCCCGTTCTGTGTCCAGTGCTGTCATTCTGTAGTCACAGGCAATCGATCTCCGCTTTGAAGGTGTGGATCCATGTTTTTTTCAGTTAGCCACCGGTTCGAAATCGCTAGCCTGCTCACAGTGGCGGCGAAAGACAGCTGTTTACGAGCTCGGTCACTCATGCAGACACTAGTGTGACTTCGACGATATGGCGAGAACCGTTGTTTCTACGTGATATCGTCACTGAGTTATGGGGTAGCGGCATGTGGCTGTACTCCAGCCTCGAAGACTGGCTGCTCCATCATCCGCAATTAAACCACCTCGAGTTCCACGAGTGCCCCTGCTGTGTTGGTTAAGCGAGACGGTGGTAGTCAGCTGCTTCGGCATCATACGGGGCAGGTTGTTAGCCAGTTCTGGCTCCAACTGTACGCTCCATAGATGGACTGCAAGCCCAGGCGTTCAAATTCGGCTTTCATCTTACACCTGACCGCGCATTTCGTCCACCGCCGCTGGGGTTGCACCAACCTTCGTAAGGTGATGGCGAGAGGCACTGAGTTGAAGGGTCTGCGTCTAGATGTCGTAGAACGTGACCGAACCACTGCAGCCGACAGCGTTGTATCAACGTTGTTTGCTCAGCAACGTCTTATTTCGTCACCTGAGAGCTGGCGGTCACTTCCACCTCCTCTGTTGACGGCGGAAGTCAGCTGCTTCGACAGCATCCGGAATTTAAGAACCAGTCCGATGTCCCTGGCTTGTGTTTGGGTTTTGGATGGTGATGCATCTGGGCGCGGCCGCCGGTCAAATATTCGTAAGAATCTCTATGGAAACTCTTTGGCAACCGTTACGCTATATATAAATGGGCGCGCGTTATGGAAAAGGCCTTTCAATTGCCGCCATTACGCGTTTGCCAAACTGTATATACGTCTTGGGTTAAATTTGCCTTTCTTGCAAATTTACCTCGTTTTTATTTCGTTCATTCTTGTTCAATTATTTCACACCTGCCATGTACAATCGCAACTTCTTATATCATTTTGTCTGTGGCAACATTTAATGCTGAAAGTTCTGGTCCTCGTGACCTTAATAAATAAATAATTTTTTACGCTTTATTAAGGTCACACCGACCAGAACTTTCAGCATTTAATGTTTAACAGGAATGGAGGAAATAACAACGAGGTAATGGTGACCATAGAAGGCCTTGTCCAAAACGCGCGCGAGACAGTTTCCGCCACCCGAATACCATTATTACTATTATTACATGCTGCCAACACATCAGCATCTCTGTTGCTCTCCATTCCCCAGGGCCGTCTTCGCTACTGCCATCCACCGCCGGGCATTCCAGCTGCCGACTACCAGTTGATGGGCATCCTGGAACGCAATCAAGAGTTCGAGGACGTGGCAAGCCGCGATCTTCCCGTGCACCTCGCGGCCTACGTGGCACCCTCCGATGTCCACAAATTGATTCTACAGCGCAAACGACGCAAGGCAACCGAAGCTGGGGACCCCGAGGAGGACAGCGCCTCTCCGGCGAACGGCGAGGGGGTGTTGACTGACTTCGACCGGATGGCGCTCGCCTCTAGAGTAAGGAGATTTGTGGGGGTGACTTCGGCTTGCTTTTTTTTTCGTGTTTCGTCATTTCCGTGTAATCTCAGCTTGCGAGGGTCTACCTGGGCATCGATGGCTGCCATCTTTCCTTTGAAGTTGGTGATTTATGGTCGGACAATTGGAGCCTGTAGAAATGGGGCTTTTGGTGTGTCCATCCTGAATTGGTCATAAGAAGAGCAGTCGTGGCTGTTCGTGATAACCGCGATTTTCACATCTAATACTTGTTATACTGCCTATTTTTACTGCTGAAAGTTTTGGTCCTCGTGACCTCAATAAAGCCACTACAATTATTATTATTATTAAAAAGTTGTTTAGTCGTTGAATGTTTGGAGCTACAAAATTGGACGCATTAAATAGCGTTTTAGGGGGTTATGAGTGGTGCGCGCGTACGCGTCGCCGAAACCAATCAGCTCCGCGAATGGCTGCTTTGTTAAGTTGAGTAAATTTGTTAACGCATGAGTCAGACAGACGAATCAGCGTTTAATTCGGTTATGAAGCAATGCTGAAAAATGGTCATAGATTAAATAGTATGATGGGAGAATTATTTAGTATATTTCATTAAGATTGCATTGACACAGAATCTGTAAAATGAAACAGAAACGCCTTAAGCTGAAAAAGAGAAAACGGCCTTTTCTGCCGCATCTGGCGACCAAGTTGGTGGCCGCCCATAACGACCGTTATTTTTTACATTAACAGACATTAACTGGGTATCTGCTGTTTGGACGGTTAGTTTGTGGTTCGAAAATGGAAACGTCACGCAAATGGTTGAAGGGAAAGGGTTAGGGTTGATAAGCGAGCAAGTGGCGCCCGAATCTATAAGTGCTGAGGTATTGAAACCTCCTACTGAGCACGGTAGCTTGGCTGCCAACGTGGGTGGCTGGACTATGTATAAAACCGGTGTTAGTTAAGCGGGGCGCGGCAGCCACTTCCGTCTCCTCTGTTGACTGCGAAAGTCAGCTACTTCGGCATCATCCGGGGCAGGTTGTTAGCCAGTTCTGGCTCCAACTGTTCCCGCCGTAGATGCACTGCAAGCTCAGGCGTTCAAAATCGGCTTTCATCTTACACCTGACCACGCGTTTCGTTCACCGCCGCTGCGGTAGCGCCAAACCTTCGTAAGGTGACGGCGGGAGGCACGGAGTTGAAGGGTCTGTGTCAAGCTGTCGTAGAACGTGACCGAACCACTGCAGCCGACTGCGTTGTTTGCTCGGCAACGTCTTATTTCGTCACCCGAGAGCTGGCCGTACCATTCCGCTTTACATATTCGTCATAGGCACCAGTGCTAGATAATAAATGGCATCATGGATGCTCGCGTGAAGAATCCTGGGAATCTTTCGCGTCTCCAGCTCTGTCCCCACTACTAGCCGCCTAGAGTTTCTCCTTCTTGTTGTTGATGACCAACGGGTGGCTCAGTAGGCGTACCTCGATGATGCATACTGTTCTCCTTCTAGAACGCCAACGCGGAGGGTCGACAAATTGGGCGCCGTCAGCTTCACCGCTCCAGCAAGAAGCTCGCCTACATCGGTGGTGTTGGCGTTGACGACAACGACGATGCTTCCTCGAATTTCTCCACTTCTTCCTGGTCGACCGTGGCGTCATCGGCCGTGGGGGGAGCCAGTCTCCTCTCGGGGGTCTCATGTGCCTCTTCGGCCCTGACAACCGGCGAGACGAAAAAGCCATGGAGACAACTTTCCGCGTCGAAAAAGGCCAACCGCGATACCCTCACGAAGGGACGGAAACGGAGGGAGAAGCTGCGTCGGGTTTACGTCGATTTGGATCGTCATCCAGTGCAGTAATTGAGGAGGACTCCGTCCGTGTAAATAAATGCGCGTCTGCCCAGCACCCCTCGTAGTCTTCTCTGTTTATTGAGCGCTGCAGATTTATCTCTTGAGAGAGGGTGGTGGTGGTGGTTGGAATTGCAGATTAAAATCAACTGCATATAAGTAGGAGGTTGTTTTGGGTTGTTCCTTTCAGGCTGTAGAATGTTCATGCAACCACGTCTGATGGCCCGTGTGCAATGGAGCTCGTCTATGCGCAGACAATCGGCGACCACTCTTCCCACACTACCTCAAGGCTCCACGCTTCATCGAACGAGCGAGCACTTCACGCCGTTTGCAAAAGCTCAGCCCGAGTTAAATGCGCCAGTCATGATGCAGAGCATTGCCCGTCGGGGTTTGAGAAACAGGTTTCCGGAGATTTTTATCGCAAATCTGGTGAGTTTCGCTGTGTGACAGTTGCCTTCTGACACCACGCACACATTTAGGCAAAACGGATGGCCGATATTGCCCGATTGGAGGTAGCTCTCGCCGAGACGGAACAGGAACGTCTCGAATTCCACAAGGCCTTTCTCCAAGCCAACCAGACAGGAAACAAAACGGTGGGTGTTGGCTTGACATGCGATTTTCATATTTCTGGGCTATGATTCCGGTTTCTACCGCCCGATTGCCACCGAATCGCTTGATTCGGCTCTGGGGAACTGGACTTCTAACTTGGACTTTTGTTTTTCCAGCGACAGAGTGATCTGCGCGCACAGTCGAAAGATGTCAAGAAGACTAAAGTCCAGTTGAAGGAGCTCTACAGAGATCTTGAATGGCACTTTATGGAAGATCTTCTACAGCTTCCCAATAGTCTCCGTGAATCACCGGTAAGCCACTATTTGCTTGTATACACATGAGATCGTGTCGAAAACGCTTAAGGTGTATTGAATCGCAATTCGCCATGATCGCTAGATTCAAAGTGACCTACGGTCCACTGGACGTCTTTCTACTGTTAAGTAATAAGTAGAGGTTGCAAATCGACGGTAATACTAACATCGGGAATTCTTGTCGTGCGTTTTGTGGTCACTACGGGGGTTTATTTTTTGTTATGAGTTTTTAATTTTTTGGAAAGGTGACACTTTCAACAGCGAAAACACGCCCCAAAGCCGAGAACCAATTATCATGGGCGTAACGTTTCTTAGAGAGAGAGAGTTATACCCTTTAAATTTCCAGTTGGAACGAGTGAAAAGTCATCCATCTAGCAGGAGATGGTCGCACGAAAAACAAACCCCATTGAACTTGGTTCCATTGATTGATAAATACCGGCGACCTTCAACTACTATTTTTTCTCTTCCACCAGACTTCTCTGCTTCCGCACAAACAGACCTTCCAGCCATCCAGCAACGCGAAAGACCTACCAGAAGGGGCCCTATGGACTGAGGACATCGTGGACTTGAAGGTCAAGAAGTGAGTTTAGCTATACGATGTTTTTTTAAAAATGTACAGCCTTCCGCTCTGTTGATTGGCTCAGCAGGTATTTCCGGAAGTTCGGTGTATTTCAAGCCAGCGTCCCCAGCGCCACTTTTAAAATCAATATTGAAATAATTGCTCGTTTGACCATGAAAATATCGTGAAATAGAAACGCTATTACTCATCCCCAACCTATAGAAGAGGGACAATTTGGCATTGTTGTGGTAATACATCCGTCATTGGCCATCCACGGTCACGCCGACCCATACACAGCCGCCTAAGTGCCCATCCACGTTCTCACACCCCCCCCCATCCCACCCCATCCTCATTGCATCCACCCTCAATCGTCGTTGCATTATGAGGGGACGGAGAAGGGACGGAGGCCACACATTTGTATGTTACCATGGTGCACGGGCCAAACAAACCTGCTCAGAAATCTAGAATGGGCTAAAGTGGCCATAAAGACGCAACGCTGGGCTGGAGGGGAGAAACCCACCAACCATCTCGCCCTCCTACGCAACTGTGTAGATTTTTTCGTAGCGAGACACCCTCACTCCTGAATACACTAGTCACTTGGTGATCTGTGTAGTGCCATTTGGTTCGAGAAAGTGAATTACCACCGGGCTTCAACAGGTGGGGTGAATTTGGACAATGGCTCGCTTCATGGGTGTGTTTCCATGGGGATTCTCGGGAATATTTCTGCAGGCTGCGACGTCCCCAGTGCCTGACCCGGGAGTCGAACCCAGACCCTTCCCCGGCAGAACGAGCAGGCTAACCCCTACACCCTTGGTTGCAACGTACTGGCTGATTAATCGGTTGAGCTGGCGGAAGATTTCGCGATATGTATGTCCCCTGCCTTCAACATTCGCCTGCTGTAACGTGTTGTCGAATTAAATAGCGTTTCGACCGCATCTCCATCACATAACAACATCTGGTTGTTATTTTTTATTTCAGGGTCTGTGGCGATTACAGCACCGGCCATCTAGCCAAACTGGTCCACTTCGAGATGTTTTCGCTCTGGCAGCGCCTGTCGCGGCACCTGGGGTTGGCTCTGGACAATCCGTCGATTCATCGCTGTCTCTTGTCTGACCTTGTCCGACTTCCGGTGGTCGAAGCCTGCGCGTGGACCCATTCCATGGATGAGGTGGGGGAGGGGGCAACTTTCCTCAGGGCTCTGTGGGTGTCACTGAAATGGTTCAGTCCAGTTTACACAGGATGTGTTGGAAGATGGGAGATTAGTAGGAGATGGGGGGTGGAATGGGGTAAATAATAATAAAGATGTCTAGCATCCTTACCACGCCGGTCTCATTCGGAAGCGAACCCCCCTTCGCGGACACTAAACGCCCACTGGGGCTAAAAGAAGAAGGTGATGGGGGCTTGGCCTGCCAAAAACTATCCGTAATCTGTGTCTGTGCCTGTCTGTCTGGTATGCCCAATTAACCTGACGTGTTGTGCATTTTAGGTAATTCAATTACAGCCCGTTAAAGACGACATCGTTTACCCGCGATCCACGGACCCCAAATGCCATCAGCCTGGTCCCCTCATCAATCCACACACGAGACAGTGCTTGGTGGGGTCAGCCAGTCTGCCTGCTCTGGTTGGTGAGTTCTTGTGGGGGGGTCTCGGTGTTATTCTGGGGTGCTCTTCCTTCGTGGAAGGCTCGTGTGAGAGTGTGGGCCTGCCCCATAGCGGATGTTTCGGCTAATTACAGTTGCATTAAGAGTCGTGGCCGGAGCCAGCGACGTTCGCCTGTGGTCTCTAGAGTCTGCTCGGGTCAAAGATCACGAGTAGCTCGCGTAGGAGGAGGTAGGCGCAATATCTGAGGATATTTGACACCCCGTATGGATAATTTAGCCGCCAAGCGTTGTCGAATTCCCAATCTACACGAGCGTACATTTAAAATTTGTTATTTTTACCACCGCCATCCTCATCTTCAACCAGCTTCCCTAACGGGCCACAATAAAAGTCGTCTGCGTTGGCTGGGCACCCTGGGAGTCGCTAATTGCCGCGGGGGTGTGGGCTCTCCGACGAAATTTCTACAGAGTTACGAGACTCGCACACATTTGTTGCGATTTGGTTGATCGTCTCCTTCTCTTAGCGACCAGGATAGTCCTCCAATCCCTTCCGCCCAAGGAGTTCCGTTCCCTCTGTGAAACAAAAACACTCAGACTCCTGCCTCTTCAAATTATCGCAGAATTCGGACGAGCCCACGACAGGAGTCACGGCAGCGATCACAGCGACCGCCTTCCACTGGAACGGTTCTTGTCTCGTGTCCGTGGCACCTCTGGCCAAAGCACCATCGAGGGCGTCATCCTGTAAGGCAGGAGCTGGGATGCGCGTGGTAGTGGGGCATAAACGCTTCCTCTTCTTCTGGCCGTGGATCTCCGGCTACCTGCATCTGATATGGGCCAACCGGTGACAGTTGGGTGTCAGGTCGAGACCAAGGACGACGACCCAGTGAGGCACGTCTGGCCGCCGCTGCGTTCGGATGATGCAGGATGATCCTGGGGGTGAGGGCGCAACAAAACCGCCTCCTTTCTTGTCTTTGAATCTGCGAGTTGATCGCCTCCCCGTCGTCGTCTGCCGGATGCTGTCGACACACAATCGTCGGGAGGGGAGTGGCGTCAATTTAATTTGCCAACTACACACTTGTTGGATTGGAGTTCAATTGGCGGGAATCTATCGGCCTTGATCGCACCTACCCACCACTCCCGAGAGGTGACGGCGAGAGACACCGATTTGACAGGTCCGTGTCTGGCCTCCGTAGAACGTTGACGATCCAGTGTAGCCGACGTCGTTGTAGCAGGGTTGCCCGCTTCTTCTCCGTGTTTGTACTACGACATATTTTTTCGTCAGCGAGAATCGTTGTAGACGCTTCCACCTGGTATAAATATTCCCCAGAATAGTCATGGCAACGATATCCAATTTGATTGACAGGTTTCTACACGTCTGACCCATCTGTGGCTGGTTTACTTCACCTGGTGATCAGGCTTACAACCCTGCCTTGGTATTCACGGTTTTTTCCTCAAAGATTTATCAACCGTTGTTTTATTTTCCTCTTTCCAAACACCCTTCTTTGGAAGCACACTGGATAAGGATTGTCATCTCCCAGCTGGCTTCATCGCGTGCGGAAACATTTACAACCGCGGTTAGTGCTACCTCGTGGATCACGTGTTTGTTTTAAGTGGGGATCAATTAGGGTGATCTATTTCAATCTAGTTCTGTGGTAACCACGCTGGAGTTTCTTTTAATTGGTTGGATGCGGAAGCGGATTCATTCACTCCGAATGAAATCAATTATATTTACATAACCATGACACATTATGTTATCTAGTTCCGAGTATAGGTTATTAATGCTTCTTATTGAAAATCCATACAAGTTTAGAGCTACTTGATGACGGATATGCGTGTGTGGTGACCATTGTTATTTTGTGCGTGTTAGATTGTCATCATTTTCGCTGAGAACCCATCTCCACACCCTCGGCGCTTCTAATTTGTGGCGGGATTTAATTTTCCATTGAATTTGGAATCGTTGCTCACAAGAGTAAACAAAAACCAACCTTTACCAAGTGGTAAAAAGGGGTTTTCTGCCGAAAATACCTTTTTTCCATCACGCTGCATACTCAAGTAATTGTACTTTCGCCATCGTAGAAATCCGCAAACAGCAAAACTGAGTTTGTTAATTGAATTTCCCTAACAATACTTTTATCATCCACTTTGTAGCGCCTCGATCGACACATCAATCGGTTTATCCGTTCAAACAAATGCGACAGGTACATTTTCCTGCCAACCACGTTAATCAGCTCGCTTTCTTTTGGTTGAATTAAAAAAATTGTCTAAACCACGTTTTAAAATGATCGAAGTTGTTAGTGTAAAATGTACTAGTATTTTTCAGACATCCACTCAAAATCTTTATTGTGTAGTTAATTGGCGTGTAACTATCGGAAATGTTTAAATATTTCACCCCAGGCACTTCAAAAAGGACATCTAGGCGGTGACTGTCCAATCGCCATAATTCTGTCGTGACGTAAAATGGAGAATAACAAAAGGCCTCGCGCATCTCAACTATTCTTCCAATTGAGAAAGAGTAGACTTTGCTAGAGCATGGTTTCGATGGGAAAACAGGTACCCTGCAGAATCCTACTTGGTGGTGGAATGCTCTCGAATAGATGGGAGCCTTCGTGATTAGAGACCACCCGGAGTCACACATAGACTGCAAATATCACACCAACCATTTCTGTGGGGTTAAAATCATCAACAACAACAACGACATGATCAGAAGTAAAGATAAGGGCATGGGGGCTATTGAATTCGCAAAAATATAAACTGAAATAGCTTGGTTGCCCGCTTTCTTCATTCGTCGATGTGCCATCAATTTGTGACATCCAATCGGATGGTTGACTTCCATTAACACCCTCAGTATGATCAGACAGACGTCCGTAGGCTTCTGCGTTTCAGAATCTACTGTGATTAAAAAACATTTACCTTTTATCCTTCCTCCTCCTCCTCCTCTTAATCCTAATTTATAAATTTAACTGGACTTTCTGAACAGAAAATGTGCAAAAAAACATTTTTTTTTCGGAAACGAATGAACTTACACAATTGACCGGCGCGGTACTAATTTGCAATTCCGGGGTGAGTATAATTGGTGGTGGTAGACGGAATCGCAGTAATTGAAACATTGACGTCCGCTGAGCCACAACCCGGAGGGATGCATATTTTGGAGGGAAAAAAATACTATTTCTTTTTCTACTCAGAAAAACACCTCACCACGTTGTGTGATAACAATCGATCGTAACGTCTCCGCTTTCTATCTCTCACTCCCAGATTTCCTTCCTCGCGCTGGACTCCGGGAAGGCTGCATCGGCTGCCACTTTTGACAACTTGACACAAATTCTTGCCCAATTTTGGCATCGCTCGCAACCCCACTGGGACCTGAGGTAGGTCTAAATATTGTCTTCTCTACTGCCGCTGCTACCCACAAGAAGTCACTATTCCTTCTCCTTCCCAAATGGTGTCGCTGGTTTGGGTCTATTTAATTTGGAGCAATTAATCATTATTCAAATACTATAGATCCCGCGTACAAAGTTGATCTATTAAAATCGAGATCGACACGAATGTTCTAGACCGAATGCGGTAGGATTTCCAATTATTGATTTTGGCTTTTAATTAAAAAAATGGGTAATAAGGACCTAGTTATTTAATATGGACGTGAACACAACAAGTGCATTTCCATTGCAACGACTTCCAGAGACACGTTTCTGTCGGACCTCATAAAACTTGCACGGTTGACGAAATGTTTCGATTCAGACTGTGGAATTGTATCAAATAAACAGATGTAGATATAATGGCTTCACTGATAGGAAATGTGTTCCCACAACGCCCTATTTCGGCAAAAATGAACCTAGTGGCTCGCACAAATCGATGATTATCATACCCAAGAGTTCCCAGGTATTGAATAATCCCTCGAAGGAGGATAATCTCTCCTGCCTGTCTTAAGGTGCAACTGGGCTTATTTTGGGGCTTATAAGCAGGCTCTTTGGTGGTTGCAGGAATAAGGACAGTCTGGTAATATGTCCACTTGATGTTGACCCCTACGTCTAAGCAATCCTCTAGATCATACCAATAAAGCAATTACAGATCGTTTTTCAGAGGTCAGAAGTGGCGATTGCACATAGACGATGCAGGTAAATTTGCAATGGAGGCTACCTTAACCCTCGAAATATATAAGGTTAGGCAAACGCGTAATGGCGGCCAAGGAAAGGCTTTATCCATAACTGGCTCCAAACATTATCCAATTACACGCGCACTAAGGAATAATCTAATTTCCCCAAGGCCGCCTCATCGATTGATGAATCTTACCTGTGTAAAAGCATCCGATTGATTGGTTGATAGATTATAGCGGATGCCAAACAAGTCGTTTGTGCATTTGTGACAAGCCCAGTATTTGGGGATTGCCAAAAAGCCATGGTGAAATGAGCCTTAATTGGCCAAACCCATGGTAGCCTAACGTAGGTGTTTGGGAAGAATTACGCATGTTATCGAAATGTTTGGGATTATTGTCTAAAGTTATTCGATTTCCTTAAAATTGCGCGTTGTTGGCAGCCAGATATCGCGTGCACATTTGAGAAACAATTGGATTGTTGAGTTGTAAAAATTGGCTTCGCATTTATCTTTTTTGTTTTCTGTTCCAGACTATCTGCAATTGAACCCGAGAACCTGCGTCAATGTGAAATGGCCCGTTGGTCACTTGCTCTGGCAGCCGACACAGACAACCCTGTCGAGGTTCGTTTGACGCCGTCTTTAACCCAATCAGCGATGTAACGTCTCTCTTTGGGTCGTTGCCGCGTCTCTGGATGGCTGTTTTCGTGGAAACGACCAGTTTTTGTAATTCCTAGAAGTTGATGTCTGGATTCCCGGCCACCCATTTGGCCTCAATATTTACCGAACCGTAACGGTGTTAAGGTGTGTCACAGGCTCTGGCAGATTTGGCATGGATAGACGTGTTCGTCGCTATGGTGTAACTCACACTATTCGCGAGAGTCCTTGTGTTCGTCTCCAGGCGTTGGATGATGCCTTACCTCGGGTCGCTCAGTCAAATTTTCCCAAGAACATTCCTTGAAACACCCGTGAAGCCGGTTTATCCGCCCTACACCACCCGGTAATCTTGGCAGCAATTAAATATCGGCTACGCCCACGCAAACCAGACAGAACCTTAGGTCATGCTGGAGGTTCATCAAACGGCCTTTAGCACGTGCGTCAATCACCACCTATGGTGTAGCGGTCAGAATCCTCGCTCTGCTGGTGATTGACTTGGTTTCGACTCCCAGTTCCGTCCAACGGGTTACGCTGGGGATCCTCTATTAGGATGTAGCCGCACAAATAAGATTCTGAGGAGAAACCCCGGACAACTCGACTGATATCTCCCAGTACAGATTTGAAGATTCCGTGATGACGGCTTGGATCTTAATTGCAGTCGTGTTGTGTTGCTGTCGATGGAATTGATTTGGATTATTTTAGCACTTGCCAATGGCGGCATGCGGTTCGACGCTACGTAACGGCGATTATTGTCATTAATTATTAGTTCATTATTATTTAAAATTACCACAAGACAGCTCCACCCCTTCAAACACAATGTCGTAAATACGATTTAATGTGTCCCAGTGAAGCTCTGATTGATACAGTTTTCCATCCCGCTGAAAGGAGACGCGATATGCTTGAATGATGGGTCTTCAGCGGCAGATGAAAGACGCTCCCAAAATCTCTAATCTACTTCACGCCTGTCCACCTCCTGCGATTCAGGTTGTTGAGGCGTGTCGGAAAAATTACTGGCCGCGCAAATCATCGGCGAAAGACGAAATATCCACAGCCAATGCATAAATGTCGATGACCAACAGATCATTTGAAGAGGGCAGAACAACCTATCACCACTTGCAGACCTCCTGTCTGACGACAGATGTCGGCGAGGAATATGACACATAAAGTTAACCCGTTTCGAAATGACTAATCATCGCGTTTCAGCACCTTTTCCACGAAGCACACTTGGTTTGATTTGCCTGAATCCACTAGTCCTCAAATTAAGACGATTGGAGAATGAATGAATGAATGGCCCACCACTGCTGCCACTTCGATTTAGACAGATGCCGACTGCCACAGGACTTTAAAAAAGCCGGGCTATTTGGGCCAATGAAACGCGAGCTTGACGAATTAACCAATCTGAAACAAAAATTAGCAATTCAGGGGAACTTTTTTGGTGTGTTTGTCGAAGTAATCTGCCCTGGGACGGAGATAAATCGTGGGGATGGGCGTGGCGATTACCTAAGTTGCGTGAAGCGAGACGGGAATAGGGCGATGGATGATTGCGTCTTGGAATGAAGCCAGAGAGAGGGAGAGAGACAGACCTCATGGAAAAATGAAATAGTTGGCTTGTAAGCCGGCAGAAGGACCAAAACGTTAGAAAATCAGAGGTTTGGTGAACAGGGTGGTGCAAGTATGATGCAGGCGCCGAAGATGTTGTTCGAAGTGACGACAAGCTAGACAAATATACAGGACGTCGGTGTTTTTCAAGGCCACGAGAGCAAAAGGTTTCGGCATTAAACTTTGAGAATGTTGCAACTAACACAAAGTCGCGATGGATTGCGTTGACGACACTGATAAGACTCTCTGCGAAATTGTATTGTTCGTTTAAGTCGGTCTGATCGCACCGGCGTAGTTGATCAGGGCAGCATTAATCGACTCCACTTCTACCAACTCTAGATCGCGTCCGTCTCCCTCCTGGGCAACTGGGTTAGTCGGAGAATGGCCTTCAGGGGTCGCGATGCTGCAGACGGCTTCCCTCACATGGTACGTGATATTATTATCATCATCATTATAATTCACCTTTTCATCATTGGGACCCTCTCGTAGGAGATAGCCCCGCCAAAAAGTAGAAGAAGCTTATCATTCATGCCAATTATGTGGGAGGACGCCAGCTTAAACAATTGTTATTTTCGCAAAAAGGAGGTCTTGCTAGTTTTAAATGGTTGGCTCATTGCATTCGAAAAATATCAGTGTCGTTGCGAAAACCATAATTTCCGCATAGCAAGAAGATGGCATCATCTACTGTGCGTTTTATTGATTATTTTGATTGGTCGTCAGCAGCCAATGGGGAAGCGATTGTGTGGTTTGTATAAACGAATCAAATATCAACCTGGTGTCAGCAATGAAGTGATTTTCTTGGATGTGAAACTCGACGTGTTGAAATGTCGTGGAACTAAAAGGTTGCGCTAATATTTGCTCATTCTTACAATTAAAAATAATGAATTAGTCTATCATCGCGTGCCTGTCTCCTTTTTCCACTAATGACCTTGCATAGATTTATCGAAATCCCCCACTCACCACATTTACCCCATCACAGATGTATTTTCAGATGAAAATACGTTTCTTCCACGCGAAAGCTTAGCAGGTTCTATGGTCCCCAAGTAATATATGCAAGCACTTTCAGTTGCGTAAATAACCAATTCCCAAGACCTACTCGCAGGCAACGGTTGGATGATCTCAGACATGCCCGAAACCCCATATGTCATATGTTAAGCGTGATTTTATTGAAGTTCCTAGCGTAGGGTGCCATTGATCTAAAATGCGAATTAATTTATTTCAGGTTTTTGGGAATCTCGCGAACTCTGAGGCCATTTTGTCGGCCATCCAATCAACGGGCGGTTATTTGCCCGTCAAGGAATGATGAGTCATCGCCCCAGTGCAATTATTGATTTTTTATGATGGTTTTTTACCCACTCACCATCGTTCATAGATGCATTGCATTTATTTTAATAAAAAGGTTTCGTTTACTCAATTTTACCGGGGGAACTGCAACACGGCGCCCAGTCAATCTTCAGGCTGGTACATTTTTAGCCAACTGCCATACTACGCGCTATTGTTGTACCAGTATCTGTGGACATAATTACAATGCACGTTGTGTATTATTTTCTGGTCGTGGTATTTATCACTTTTCTCCCATCGTGGGCGAAAAACAAAACGACCAAAAAATATCTAGCATGATGGTATAACAGATTTTATCTACACCGCCGGACTCCCCCAGCGGCCTTCCTTGTAAACCCACTTATCAAACCCAAATTTCCCCGGCGTTAAATCGTTTATTTTTAAATACTTTAATCGCCGAGTGGTGGGTTTCTGACCCAAGAAATGTTAGAACTTCGCTGGGGGTTTTGTAACGGTTGTCGTAGAACTTGGATGCACGTCCCAGGCAGCCATGATAAGAAGACGCATTGAATGGTGGAATGGGTATAATGCGATGCACAGATATAAATGTATGGTGAGGTTATACAGGCTTTGGGTAACATGTAATGGGTCTTTATAACAGAAAAACTACGATGCTAGTACATGAGTTTGGAAAGGAATTGTGTTGCTCAAGTCTCGGCGACAGTGTGTGAAGACAGCTGTGTCCCTGTGTGATCCAGTGGGAGGTAACCTGTATTGAGGGAGAGAGTGTGTTGCTTCACTCTGGATGATCCAGATAACCGTCATAGAAGACTGCCACCCCGTATAATGGTGGTTGACACAAGATAGCGTCCTATTGGCGTGTGGGTGACAAAGACGGGAATAATACCTCTTTGGGATTTTTTACCACGATACATATTGCTTAAAGTATGCACGAAAATAACGACAAATAGTGAAAAAACGAGAGTTCTCCCATTTAAAGAGATTTATGAGTCTCGGATCGATGGTAATTATGTGTGGTTATTTGTGTCTTCAATTTGCGTCTAATTTCGCCCAGAGTTGATTTCATAACACCAAGCAACTTACCTAATGCTGATTATTCAATTTTATTTCTAATTTCCGTGCGACAGGAACACAGATTTATGTCTTGTATTAATCTTTAATTTGTGGTTAGACATTTGTCCAGCGAATTTTTGCACAACAAAGACGTAACACAGTACAAATGTTTCTCAAATGTTAGAAGCTAACCAGCACTCGGAGGTTAAATTTGACTTGATTAATTGGGGTAATGTAATTTGCGTATCGGTTCGACAGCAACACCTGGTGTTTTTCAGCCGTTTTCTAAGAGACCGTGCTGAAACCAAAGGCTGTTTTGATCGTGTCGTGTGCATCTGATGGTTCATGTAGCGCATCGTCGAGAAAGCTGTAGAAGGAAACCAGCAACCCCAAACTATTCGTGAGTAGACGCGAGTAATTGAAAATCGATCGTCATGGATGCCATTGCCCTTTAAATCAGCTCAGAAAAGTCGTCTCCAAACACTACGCAGGATATTTGACTGCCACCACCATTTTATTTTTAGGATAGTGAGTACGGCAGTGGTACGCAAACTATGTGTCGCGAGAGGTTTGAAAAATATTCAAAAATGCTAGGGTTTTTGAACTCCGACATTTGTTTTCTAACTTATAATTCAGTTTGTATTTAAATTCAAATAGATATACGTTCATATTTGAATCTTATTTTAATCATTCTTTTATTTGTATTTGTTGTTATATCGACGAATATGACTGGGTGATCAACCCGTTTGGAAGCAACCAGACATCAAATCTTTCGTGTCAAGAGGAAGAAGAGCTGATCGAATTGAGAAATGACAAATTCCATCGACTGGGATTCACCGAAAAAAGTTTGGACGAATTTTGGCTCTCCTTGAAGCAGTTGTTTCCAGCTCTCAGTTTGAAAGCAGTCAAAATCATTTTGCCGTTCGCGTCTTCATGGTGTTGTGAATTTGGATTTTCAGCTTTGACTGAAATCAAATCAAAAAGAGAGCGCGACTCCTATGACTTGACGACGAAATGCGTGTTTGTTTGTCAACATTAGAGCCCCGTTTGAATATTATTTGCTCTCGAAAGCAAACCCACCCATCGCATTAGAAATAAACACGTTGGAAAAAATTTAAACAAAACTTTTTTTTACTTAAGGTGTGTCGCGAGTGAAAACGTTTGAGTAACACTGGAGTACGGTTACAAAAATGTCCATAGACGCGAAGATACCTTCTCGCCCCGTTTTAGTCAGGCCAGTCGAAAGTCTTATTTAGTATCGACGAGGGGGACGTATCCTACACCTAATACGTATTGCATAGGGGCACCATGGTTGCGGCCAATTAAGACCCATTCAACTAAGATTTTCGGCAATCCGTACGTTAATCAAGTGGACATATAAGCAGACTGCCTTTATTCCTTCAACCACCCAAGAGCCCACTTATAAGCCCCATAATCATCCCAGTTGCACCTTAAGACAAGCAACGATGGAATATCATCTTTCGAGGGCTGCGTTTATACCTGGACACTCTTTGTTTGGATAATCATCGATTTGCGCGCAAAATAGGCTTCTCAACCCATTTTTTAGGCAGACCGAACCGTGTCTCTGTCGAAGATGTAGCATTGGAAATTAAATAGCAAATCAATCGCTCACGCTAAAATAATGCACTTAGTTACCCTAATTCTCATTCTACGTTCATGCACTTATAATGCATAAAAGCGAATAATATTGGTCCTCATCACCTCAATGACAAGAAACAAAAGCCAAAATAAATAATTGTAAATCCTAATGTTCTTTGGCCAAGATCATTCGTGTGGTTTTCGATTTTAATTGGTTGTTCTTTTAAACTCGCGGGAAATTCGAAATCCGATTTGATGCCCAAATAAACCGGCCGAGGAATCATGATTCATTGCAACTATTGATTTGTTTTTTTAATTAATTTAACAAAATCATCGGTATGTATTTGAATAAAACGATTGGGCTTACTTTTTTTACTGGGGAATTATGTGTGACCGTTGTGTTTCTTGAAACATTTTGAGGCAAGTATCATTGTCGCAATGGAAGCATTTCGTCAGCGATCAGTCTTATGAATTCATACTACCGAAAAATGTCTATGAACATATTCACTTCACATTGCAGCCATTTTTATGGGCCAATAATGAATTCAGTGTCTAAACTACTGTCCCCGTTATATGCCGAGTTGTTGTACTGTATAAGTGATGAAAGTTTCGTTCCACATGAAGGTATTCATAATCATTAAAATCAACTAGCCGTTTAACGCCCATTTTTTGAACGCAAGTCAAAATGATACAAATTACTCATACACACTACAGTTACACTGTTTTCTGCACAAAGACGCAAACGCCATTCTGGCTTGTCGGCCAATCAGCGTGGCCTGTGTCTTCCCACCTGTCTTCTTCTTCCTCCTCCCACGCATGCACGCACCAATGGGAGCGGATGACAAAGTCAGATGGTGTGTGTGTACGACTCAGTTCTTGCAGCCCTTTAATCATGCGTCCAGCATCGCCAACCAGCCATGTCGTCGTCGAACCCCTCACAAAATTCTTCTAAACCCGATCGCAGGTCAATTGGTGGTCTGCTTTCCTTTCATCGACCCGGTGCGAAGGATTCTTTTTCTCAGCAGTCAAGGGCAGTCGGCATGATCGCCGACCCCGTAGTCAGTCCAGCGGATGCCAGACGTCCAACCAACCCTAAGTCGTCCAATCGAAGCGCCCGAGAATCGCTGCCGAACGCGTCTCGAGTCCCCAAATTGTCTTCCACCACTCAGCACAGGGAGTCGCCGGCATTTTACGAGTGTATCGACCAGAAGGTGCTGCCCGTACCCTCTATGCGTGCCACACCTGCCGAGTGGTTTTCGAGGTCAGTTGATCGGGCCGCCGCTGCCGCCACTTCAGGGGGAACCCCCAAGATCCACCCACATCATCATCGGGTACCCTCAACCCCTCCCAACTATCCATGCGGACGTTTTGTCAACGAATCCAACCAATCACATCCCCTGACGCGGGTTTTTCTGGATGCGGTCGAACGAGGGGACAAGTCAACAGTGGCCCGTTGTCTTAAATGCCCAGAGCCGGTCAACGTGAACTGCACAAATATGCTAAGTCGTACGGCGATTCAAATCGCCGTGGACAATGAGAACTTCGAGATCGTTGAGCTGCTCCTGAAGGAGCCAAACATTCGAATCGGGGACGCACTGCTTTACGCCGTACAGGAGGGCGTCTACCGGATTGTCGAGATGCTCATCGACCACCACTCCATCACCAAGGAGATGCTCGGCACTTCGTGGTATAAACGCATCAGTCTCTCGGAAGAGAGTCATGATTTTTCCGCCGACATATCTCCAGTTATTCTGGCGTCCATTTGCAACCAGTTCGAAATTCTCCAGCTCCTTCTATCGCGCGGAGCCCTCATCGAGAGGCCTCATCCATCGACGTGCAGATGCAACGAGTGTGCGGAAATGGACAAAGAGGATTCACTGAAGTACTCTCTCTGGAGAATGAATACCTACCGGGCGCTAGCCAGCCCAGCGTGGATTTCCTTAACTTCTCCCGATCCAGTGTTGTCCGCATTTACGCTCTCCTGGGAGCTCTGCAACCTCGCCTCCCGGGAGAACGAGTTCAAGGAGGTGTTTCTGCAGCTCTCGGATCAGTGTAAGAAGTACGCCTGCGATCTGCTGGATCAGTGTCGCAGTACTGTTGAGGTCCTGGCAGTTCTGAGCCGATCCTCCGACGAGTTTGAGGAGATTTGCGGTGGTTGTGGTCGAGACAACGAAAATGACGACGGCGGCGGCGGAAGTCGGGAGTCGAAGCCGGTGTTTCGGCGAACTACGACGGTTGTTCACCGGGCCCCCAAGAACTGGCCGGGTAGTTCCAACTCTTCCCAAGGTCACGCGGAAACGTTCATTCAGATGAGCGATCTTAAGCGACTCGAAAGCCAATACACCATCGTGGAGGATCTTGCGAACGTTGGTTGTCAGCAGGGTGATGATGCAATTGGAGAGTGTGCTGGGGGCTCATGGAAGGAGGAGATGTTCGATGACGTTGACGAAGATTACGAGGAAAGAGTTGCACCGTGTGGAGAAGATGTGAACGATGGAATTCACCATCTTTCTGATGAAGTTGTTAATGATGACGATGACGATGAAAATTCGGAGGCAGAGGAAGAAATTAACAAAATGCAGCTTGACCGCTTGAAACTAGCGATTAAGTATGAACAAAAGAGGGTGAGTTATTCAACATTTGTGGATTCGCTTAAACTAGAATTGACCTCCTGTGTTAAGTTGCAAATGTTTTGATCTCCATCAACACAACGGTCATTAAATTAGTTTCTATTCAATTGGGTTAAATATTCACCAAATTTGGTGGATTCTGTTGTTTTGAATTTGTTTTAAAATGCAATCAATTATAATTTTATCGATTTCATTGTTTAGGTTTTCTATTCCAAATTGCATTATATTTTCCAATATTTTATGGGATAATCGATTGGCCGTCATGACGTACTCTCAATACACAAGAAACTTAATATTTACTTTCAATTAGCCTTTTAGAATGTAAAATAAATTAACGATATCGACTTGTCTTGTAATCAATCAAAGCATAATCGTTGTTTTAAACATATTATTGAATAAACATTTTTAATTAAGGAACTGACGATCATATTCTCAAAATAGGTTTTTCGTAAAAGCTCGAATGCAAATCGGGGTTGCATTTATCACGTCATCACTAATTAACCCACAAAACACAGCAAAATCCAACTTGCAAGCAAAGGGGCGATTTTTCCCACGAGGCCATGGTTACGAAAACAAAGGTGAACATTAAAGTAAATATCATCTGTTCATAGCAGTAGTATTGGTACTTTATATCGTCGCCATATGTGAGTACCGTATCGTAATTTCCAGTCAGTGGTCGTCTTATTTTGTGCATGATGCAATACCCTCGAGAATGTGACGAAAATTTCGGTGCTTTTGGATTTTACCAGGGTCCCCCTCGCTTTTTGGATCCGTATTCCACAGATATTGGATATGACATCTAGCCTACAGAAGCTAATGCTGGATTTGTTCCGGCAGTACTGCGAAAAGATTTCCCCTATGCATATAAAGACCACACTGCCATTTCCCAAGGTCAAATTTCGAAATTACAAAATTGTGCTCCATGTGTTATTTTTTTTTAATATTCATTTTACTTATTGGATAGGGCAGATTAATCTACTTGATATTTCTTGTATTCGCATTAGCTTATTCCGAATCTTTTAATAATATTATTATATTCGCTTGGTTACTTTCATGAGGATCAACATTTTTGACATAAAGATTTAAAATGTATAAAACTGACGCAGGAAGTGGCGAGCGTGCACAGAGAAACTGGAGATGTGCATTTGCAAACGATTCCCCATTTCCGTGGATTGTTTCTGGCGTGTTTTTGCCTTTTCCCAAACGATTTTGAAATTTTGGGGCTCATCATTTTCTTACGACGACGATGAACATTCACAGTACACGAAATAACAAGGATTGGAAAATTAAACCCTCGAAGCATCTATGGTCTGGTAGGTCTGTAATCGCGTCCATTGAAAGCCGTATTCACAATGCGCGTCGCATTTGTCAGAAAATGACATACCACACAATTTCTATTGTAAATGGAAACGATTAGAGCATAAAAGTATCAGAAAAGTCTCCCTTTTCTCTTTGTATGATCGCCAATTCATGTATCCATTTTATTTGCAGTAAATGTTTATCCTTAATTTTTTGGTCATCGCGACCTTAATAGAGCAATTACAATTATTATTGAATAACTCGCCATCACGTTGAGCATCTATGATGAATTAAAACAAATATGAAATACATTTAAGTGGCGCCAGATGGACGAATAAATCACAAAAGGGTATAATTGAACAAAAACATTGTGCCGGCTTTCAAACGGCCACTTGAGACCGCCAAATTAATTGCTGATCAAGTGTATAGGATAATCAAACAGCCGGCATTTCGATTTGGCGCGCAGTAGCGAAACAGCCAATCAGATTAATTTACGAGATAACGAATTTACCGGGCATTTTTTTCTTTTAAATATAAATACTGGTTTTTAAAGCTTTGTTTTATAATGATTGCAATTTTTATATGAAAAGACCATTCGATATCACCACAAAGCACTAGTATTCAATGGGTGACATGACAAACAAATCAGGAATTGAATTTTATTTATTTTAATATCACACGTTTTGTTGTCATTTTAAATTACGGCTATTTGGGGATAAATGCAATTACAGGGTGCGTTAAATAAATGATCACTAACGGAACACTAACAAAAGATAGTAATACTCTACATCGTCCTTCAAATCGTGTTCCCACCTAACAACCAATCATACTGTTTGGTTTAGGCCCTTAGAGACGCTTTCCTTGGCTGAAGTAACACGAGAGTGTTGAGGTGTCTCTGGCACACACTCTAAGGCGTCGCGATTTCACGCTTCTGTCGTCAATAAATCGCATTATTCCAAGTTTCAACCTCGGAAGGCAAATAATCATTTAATTAAAAATAATTGGCATGAAAAAGTAGCATATTTACAGAGCGAATCATTAAAGGTAAATGAGAAAACTATAGCTTTTTCGGTAAAGATTATCGTTTTGACACTGACCAATTTACCAAAGCTCTTGCTAGAAAAAACACGTTGTTAGTTTTTTCCCCATCGTGACCTCAAGGTCACTGCTAATTCATTTTATTCACACAATTTATGCATCGCATTCATGTAACGATTTAAACCAACATGATTGCTTTTTAAATGTTATGGAGGGACGAATTTGAACAATATAAAACCCTTAAATAGTAGTGGAATTATAGACGGTTAAATATATCACTTAATTTGTAGGTCTTTGTAAGTCTGTACAGTTCTCATGAACTTAAATCCACCAGACCAATCGGAAGAGACTGACACTCTCCGAAAATAGCTATGGTATATGAAGTAGGCCAAAACAAATTTGGCGTAAACTCGAATAGATTCCAAAAGCTTTAATTTGACAGCATAAAAACTAGCTCTACAGCATTTTTTAAAGTAGTTACGACAAAAAACCATCGCAAGGCCCATTTCAGCATGACCTAACTTTTTCAAAATATTATTCGACATTATCATTCTTCAATATTAGTAGAACGCTTTTAAAAGTGGTCTGGGGGCCAAAAGTAGTCCATTGCCTCGAGGCATCGCTGAATAATAATAAAATTGTAGCGGCTTTATTGAGGTCACGAGGATCAAAACTTACAGCCAAAAACAAGACAGTATATCAAACACTAGATATGAAAATTGTCTTTTAGTTCCTGCTTCACCTGCTCTGGTGAAACCACAAATCGGGACAAATAAAGAATGACCGAATTTTGATATGCCGCCGTTCTTGTGGGTATTGAACGGTATAGCCAACGCATTGGTTGAAGAGATTTACTATTGAAGTGGCGTTGAACGATGATTTTTTGAATGGAGAGCACAGGAAGGCAGAAAACGAGATTATTTAAAAAAAACCTACGAAGTGTTAAAAAGTCAAAACATTTAAGACGAATTGATTGAATATATTAATTGTGGTATTTGTAGCAGTATTCGTAATGATAGGGACTGTAGGAGTAGTAGTAGTAGTAGTAGTAATAGTAGTGTAGTACTCATAGAAATTACTGAAAATATGCAATTTCCTGTTTTCGGCTCCAGTTCGTTGCCCACCCCCATTGCCAGCACATCCTCACGATGCTCTGGTACAATCAGCTTCCGGGATGGCGCAAATACAACCCCGTCATCAAGATCCTCCTCTGCTTCGGCTTCGTCGTCGCCCTGCCCCTCCTAGCCCTCATCTACCTCATCTACCCCCGAGGCTCTGTGGGGCGGTTTCTGCGTTCTCCGCTTATCAAATTCGTCAACCACAGCGCCTCCATCGCAATCTTCCTCGTCCTCCTCCTGATCGCCTCCACACATGGCCAGTCCGCAAACGATCTCGAGGAGCGGCAGAAGACACGCGGACCCGATCCCAACACCATCGAACTCCTCATCGCGTGGTGGGTCTTTGGTAAGACCTCTCTCTTTACCCCGCATCATCCTCCTGCTCTTCTTCCTCCTTCTCCTTCTCCTTCTCCTTCTCCTTCTCCTTCTCCTTCCGTCCACCCAAATTCATAAATTCGAAATCTCCTACGTCTAGATTCTTTTGGAAGCGTACAAACCGGAATGAAAAGACTTCATTTACGTCATCGGGATAGCGCTCTTTTGTTATTTTTATCCGCTTTCCTGAAACACCTGCGATTGGTTTGTATTATTCTGATATTCTAGGTGCTCGTTCTCTCGTCAGTTCATGGTTTTCTAGTCACTCAGCACAGCGTATTTACTATCTCCTTCTTCCACGTGGCAATAGAACAAGGTATTGTTCGTGTGGCATTCTCCAGCTTCAGGGAAGACATTTCCACGAAGACTACTCGTGCGAATAGTAGTATTGTAGGGCGTCCCCAGTGGCGGTCGAGGAGGTAGTAGCGGCTTCATGCGACTCCTAACCAACCACCCAAACAGACCACACGTGGATCCCAGATATGCGGTCCGCGAATATCGCAGGTGAAAGGGTTTCGTTTCTGAGGCAGTAGTATTCGTATTCGTAGAAATGATTAAAACACCTGTTCATTGGGTTCTTGTCCAAAAAAACCTAAATGAAAATTCGGTTCGCAAATTAAATAGGGTAGGCAATTGGTCGGGATTCTTTTGGTGGATATATTTATATTTATATGCAGCATCAAGGGTGCATGGGAAAGATTTTCCGCAATCAGAACTCAGAGCATGTCATTTTGATGGTAATTGATTGCATTCTCGCGGTAGAAAAGTTATTCCGCCAATTACACCTACAAAAGAGTTACTGCAACAATGCAAAATGACGCTGATTGTGGTATCAATCGACTCCATCGACCGATCGGTGTCAATATTGCAATAGTCTTTTGTATTAGAGGCCGTATTTGCGAGTATAGGGAGCACTTGTATAATTAGTACGAATAGCATTCGTCGTCAAAGTTAGTGGGATTTTAATTAAATAGAATATTTATCGGCGATTGATTTTTTTTAACAAAAAGCAGTCTCTGTGAGAGGCCACAATCAACTAATGCCCTTAGTTTGGTAGAAATTCGAACAGCTGGAGACGGCTTTCCATTGAGATCACTCAGCCATTTTGAAACGGAGTCGTTTTGAGATAAACCGTCCAGTTTTCCTTATCATCGACAGTGGTAAAGACAACTACACATGGGAGAACATACATCTGTTGGAAATATATCATCCCATCAATGGTTGTTCACAATCGGTTACTTTTGGAGCAAATGTGTTTGTGAAATGGTTTGCTTGGGTCTTAGATCAGGCACACAATTATCCAGGACCATTTCCATCTTTCCTGATTCACGTTTATTTGGTGAAACGCCTCCAACACACTCAATTTTAGTCTGTCTCTGATGTTAATAATGGTAGGTGTGTGTCATTCCACCAGTTCACAGAATTGATTAAAGAGCCGTTTTCGGAAAGACGGGTTAATTTCAAAAACTGTTCTTCAGGTTATTAGGCAAATATAAACACGGTGGGTTCTTCCGGAGCCTTTGCATGTTGGAAAACAAATAGGGTGAATTGGGTTTTTGTGCCGTTGGGGGGTGCAATTTGATCTTCTACTGGTTTAGGGCCAATCAGGACAGTTGGCCAAAAGGGGAGAGGCAGGGGTCCAGACCGGAAGGAGACGTTGAAGGTGACTGAACTCAAGGTCAGGGTGAAATTGTGAGTGGGATTAAAGGCCTAACAACGTTTAGTTGAGGAGTTAAGATAGGCCATACAAATTTCATAGAGAGATACAGAAATGTAAGTACGGTATGATTCCCAAATTCGTCCGATCTCTCTCTAGCTGAATTTTTAGTTCTGTCGGAACGGTTACAGGATACACTCAGCGTTTTAATACCGTAAGGATTTTAGGGCTTACACATTTGGTCCGCGTGGCACATAAATGAAGCAATTTCACTTTTTAATTCTCATTGGAGTGTTCTCATAACTGTTTTGGAAAGGAGTGAATTGATGTTGTTGCATTCGTGAACTCTTTCCGAAAAGATTGAGTAATGTAAATTTAATTCAACCTGGACTGTGTCTGAACCTTCCAATACCCCTTAGAACATCTGGATATCTTCATTTGACGATTCTGTCAATAGATCTCTCCATTTTGTGTGCCTTCCTGGACTTTCGTGATCGTGGGAGGGGTCCAGGTTAACAAACGTATGAACAGATCCCAGATTGCCAACGCGATCATTGGAAAACGCAAGGATGTCTTTGAAAACTAATTAACATAATGGTAGTCATTTCATTAGTGGCATGAGGACCCAAAACGTTAAAAAATAGCACTTTTTTCCTTAAAAACCGTCGCTGTGTGCCTGATAGAAGGACAGAATTGGCATTTGCAACCGTCCTTGTGGGAATCAGGCGCAATAGACTTCGAATTGGTCGAAGAGATCCACATTTAGGCAGATTAGAAAAGAGGGGACGGAAGGGGTCACACTTAATTTGAGTCAAACTAGAACACGAGAATCCGAACTTCGGGGCAGCCATTACTTATGTGGTGAATAACGGAGGCCTCGCCGAAGGTCTTGATGGGGGTTATCTTCAGCTGCCAGTATCCACTCTCCGGAAAAAGGCGATCGAGCGTCCGAAGCAGAAGGTCATTCGACCACCTCAGCGATGGTCTTTCAGGCTTGTCAATGTTTTCGTGCGTTTAGGTTTGCGAAGCAGTCCATTCAATGAAAAACACTTACACAGCGCCACACCCACGGGCTTCCCAGGAAGAAGTTTTGACCGCACAAGGTGATCGAGAGTGCCAACGCACTGATTGGTCTGCTTGCGCGGGGGGGGGCTGTGTCGCGATATGAGGTGTTTATTTGCTATTTTATTATGCAGGTTTTGTCTGGAGTGAAATGAAGCAGATCTGGGAGGAGGGGTTCAAGGCCTACGTGCGGCAGTGGTGGAACTGGCTGGATTTCATCATGCTCACCCTATTCCTGACCACCGTGGGTCTGCGGGTCGTGGGGTTGATTCTTCGCAAGACGGGTCGCTACGGATATGACCTGGCTGGCCGCGAGGCCTGGCCCTCTGACGATCCAACTCTCGTCTCGGAATCCCTCTTTGCAATTGCTCACATCTTTTCCTTCGCTCGAATCATCTTCCTCTTCCAGGTACGCCGAATGTCCTCCTTGTCTGATCATGATGAGGAGAAGGTGAATGGGAGGTTCTTTCATTCTGTGCTGGTTTGTCTACATACTGGATTAACGCGAGGCACCACCTAGGAATCGCGTCTTAATTAAAGGCCATTTGAAAGCATCAATATAACGTTTATCATTTGGTTTTTGACCGAATTTATCTGAAGTAAAACGTAGAAAGAAAAATATTAATCAGGATATTCGGGACAAATAGAAAAAGAGGAATTACCATTTGCAGTCGTTCTTGTGGCTGGGTAAAAAACCATCATACAAAATCAATAATTGTGCATTGTAATTATGTCCACAGATACTGGTACAACAATAGCGCGTAGTATGGCAGTTGGCTAAAAATGTACCAGCCTGAAGATTGACTGGTCGCCGTGTTTCAGTTCCCCGGTAAAATGGAGTAAACGAAACCTTTTTATTAAAATAAATGCAATGCATCTATGAACGATGGTGAGTGGGTAATAAACCATCATAAAAAATCAATAATTGCACTGGGGCGATGACTCATCATTCCTTGACGGGCAAATAACCGCCCGTTGATTGGATGGCCGACAAAATGGCCTCAGAGTTCGCGAGATTCCCAAAAACCTGAAATAAATTAATTCGCATTTTAGCAAGGAACTTCAATAAAATCACATAAATTTCGCTTGGGAGGGTAATAATTCAGATATTTTGTGTTTCGTTGCACGAGAATCCAGGCAGGGTGTACACGGGTAATTCAACGTGGACGATTTCCGAGGCCATTTGGGTTCGCCCTTATGGTGACGTTAAACGCGAAACGAGTAGGGGTGGGATACTCCCGTTTTTGGTTTCGTTTGAAGAAGACACTTAACATGCTAGAAGAAAGGAGGTTTCGGGCCATGTCTGAGATCATCCAACCGTTGCCTGCGAGTAGGTCTTGGGAATTGGTTATTTCCGCAACTGAAAGTGCTTGCATATATTACTTGGGGACCATAGAACCTGCTAAGCTTTCGCGTGGAAGAAACGTATTTTCATCTGAAAATACATCTGTGATGGGGTAAATGTGGTGAGTGGGGGATTTCGATAAATCTATGCAAGGTCATTAGTGGAAAAAGGAGACAGGCACGCGATGATAGACTAATTCATTATTTTTAATTGTAAGAATGAGCAAATATTAGCGCAACCTTTTAGTTCCACGACATTTCAACACGTCGAGTTTCACATCCAAGAAAATCACTTCATTGCTGACACCAGGTTGATATTTGATTCGTTTATACAAACCAACACAATCGCTTCACCATTGGCTGCTGACGACCAATCAAAATAATCAATAAAACGCACAGTAGATGATGCCATCTTCTTGCTATGCGGAAATTATGGTTTTCGCAACGACACTGATATTTTCCGAATGCACTGAGCCAACCATTTAAAACTAGCAAGACCTCCTTTTTGCGAAAATAAAAATTATTTAAGCTGGCGTCCTCCCACATAATTGGCATGAATGATAAGCTTCTTCTACTTTTTGGCGGGGCTATCTCCTACGAGAGGGTCCCAATGATGAAAAGGTGAATTATAATGATGATGATGATAATAATATCACGTACCATGTGAGGGAAGCCGTCTGCAGCATCGCGACCCCTGAAGGCCATTCTCCGACTAACCCAGTTGCCCAGGAGGGAGACGGACGCGATCTAGAGTTGGTAGAAGTGGAGTCGATTAATGCTGCCCTGATCAACTACGCCGGTGCGATCAGACCGACTTAAACGAACAATAAAATTTCGCAGAGAGTCTTATCAGTGTCGTCAACGCAATCCATCGCGACTTTGTGTTAGTTGCAACATTCTCAAAGTTTAATGCCGAAACCTTTTGCTCTCGTGGCCTTCAAAAACACCGACGTCCTGTATATTTGTCTAGCTTGTCGTCACTTCGAACAACATCTTCGGCGCCTGCATCATACTTGCACCACCCTGTTCACCAAACCTCTGATTTTCTAACGTTTTGGTCCTTCTGCCGGCTTACAAGCCAACTATTTCATTTTTCCATGAGGTCTGTCTCTCTCCCTCTCTCTGGCTTCATTCCAAGACGCAATCATCCATCGCCCTATTTCCGTCTCGCTTCACGCAACTTAGGTAATCGCCACGCCCATCCCCACGATTTATCTCCGTCCCAGGGCAGATTACTTCGACAAACACACCAAAAAAGTTCCCCTGAATTGCTAATTTTTGTTTCAGATTGGTTAATTCGTCAAGCTCGCGTTTCATTGGCCCAAATAGCCCGGCTTTTTTAAAGTCCTGTGGCAGTCGGCATCTGTCTAAATCGAAGTGGCAGCAGTGGTGGACCATTCATTCATTCATTCTCCAATCGTCTTAATTTGAAGACTAGTGGATTCAGGCAAATCAAACCAAGTGTGGTTCGTGGAAAAGGTACCGAAACGCGATGATTAGTCATTTCGAAACGGGTTAACTTTATGTGTCATATTCCTCGCCGACATCTGTCGTCAGACAGGAGGTCTGCAAGTGGTGATAGGTTGTTCTGCCCTCTTCAAATGATCTGTTGGTCATCGACATTTATGCATTGGCTGTGGATATTTCGTCTTTCGCCGATGATTTGCGCGGCCAGTAATTTTTCCGACACGCCTCAACAACCTGAATCGCAGGAGGTGGACAGGCGTGAAGTAGATTAGAGATTTTGGGAGCGTCTTTCATCTGCCGCTGAAGACTCATCGTTCAAGCATATCGCGTCTCCTTTCAGCGGGATGGAAAACTGTATCAATCAGAGCTTCACTGGGACACATTAAATCGTATTTACGACATTGTGTTTGAAGGGGTGGAGCTGTCTTGTGGTAATTTTAAATAATAATGAACTAATAATTAATGACAATAATCGCCGTTACGTAGCGTCGAACCGCATGCCGCCATTGGCAAGTGCTAAAATAATCCAAATCAATTCCATCGACAGCAACACAACACGACTGCAATTAAGATCCAAGCCGTCATCACGGAATCTTCAAATCTGTACTGGGAGATATCAGTCGAGTTGTCCGGGGTTTCTCCTCAGAATCTTATTTGTGCGGCTACATCCTAATAGAGGATCCCCAGCGTAACCCGTTGGACGGAACTGGGAGTCGAAACCAAGTCAATCACCAGCAGAGCGAGGATTCTGACCGCTACACCATAGGTGGTGATTGACGCACGTGCTAAAGGCCGTTTGATGAACCTCCAGCATGACCTAAGGTTCTGTCTGGTTTGCGTGGGCGTAGCCGATATTTAATTGCTGCCAAGATTACAGGGTGGTGTAGGGCGGAGTCCATGTTTCAATTAAGAGGGGCTTGGTTTAATTATCATCACCATCATCGTCATCGTCGTCGTCGTCATCATCAATGGCAAGCTTGAGGATTTATTCCTATCTCACGGGCGTTCCCTCAATTAACGAGGGACGGAAAATGCGCCCTGAATTTTACTTCTGATAATCTACTAAATTAAACGAATGATTAATGCAAATTGAAACCGTGGCATTGGAGAAACCGCGTCATTTTGTGATACTTCCGGGTTTTTTGTAATGGTTTTTAGTGAATCACAGAAATGCAGGCTTTAATCTGTCCTTTTTGTCGAAGAATATTATTATTTCAATAAATAAATGCTTTTCTTTAAAAACTCCACCGGATTCTGCTGAATACAATCGGAATATAAAACTCTCCCATTGGCGTCCAACTGATAACTATCAAATCTTCAATCTATCGATTTTATATCGATTAAAACAGTGACAGACCAGCGCATGCATTTTGACGCAGTAACCCTAATAGGTGACAGAAGATGGGCTAATTTCGGTTTAAAACAGCGAGGAACTGTGTGTTTAACTCAACTGTAGAATTCAAACAATCTAATTGTGTAAATGGGCCGCCTAATTGACTTCGTCGGTTTCCTCAGTGGCACCAAACCACTAAACGAAAACGTTTTTGTGCGATCCATAAACAACATTTTGTCGTCCGGCGTTACTGGGGCTCCTTCCTTGGTGCTTGCTCCAACTGTCAGATACTTCGCATTTGTGCGTATGTGTGTGTGTGTGTGTCTGCTTTTACAGGTAAACGAACAGCTGGGACCGCTGCAAATCTCTCTGGGAAACATGCTGATTGACATTACGAAATTCCTCTTCATATTCCTCCTGGTCATTACTTCCTTCGCTTGTGGCCTTCACCAATTGTACTACTACTACTTCTCGGAGGACAATGATATGCGTCCAGGGGCATTCTCATCGTGAGTCGGTCATGTTGATATCTTACAACCACCTCTTACTAATAATACGACTACTTCTACTAATAGTTCAACTACCACGAATCTTACAGCGACAACAAGTACGAATTCATCCCCTAAAACGAATGCTATAACAACTAGAACTGTTGATACTACTACTTCCACTAATACTACTAATTCTTCTACTACCACGAATTCTGCTCCTACAACTACCGCCACGAATCTGCTACTACTACCACGAAAGTTACTGCGACAACTACTAAGAATTTAGCCGCTAAAACTAATGCTACAACAACTAGTACTGTTGATACAACTAATTCCACTACTACTACGACTACTACCACAAATACTGTTGCTAGTAATATTGCGCCTGCTACTTTAACTACAAGTAGTTCCCTGTAATTAGCTATGACATTAATTCGTGATCATACAACTCACTACAACAATAAAACCATTATGATTGTCACTTTAAAATTGGAGCCCATAGGTTATATTCAGCATATATCAAACTTTAACAATTTGTAAGCCCTTCTTCTCTATTGGTTAGATTGTGTCGTCTTTACATTTCTAAAGATTACGTCATAAACATTCATGTGTCCCCAATTGATAATAATCTGTGAAAATCATTACGTTTTCATAATTTTATTACTCACTATTACTAACGATTACACCGTGACAACCAGCGAGGTTCATTTATTGATTATAACTTTGTCGTGTACATAAACAATTATATTTGCTTGAGACCTCGTTACATATGATTTTGTTTCCCACTTTTGACTTTATAATACTCATTATAAGAGCCATAGCAATGCGAAATTGTATCGAATTTGTTAAATTATGCTTTCAAATGCCCTTGACCTACTTTTACTGAAAACTAATTAAAATAGAAAATAAATAAAGATCCAGTGAGAATGCCACTTTAGTGTAGTAAAACAAATGGGACGAATGACGCCAGATTCTACAATGACCACTTGCCAGGGCCCCCTTTAGGTTAAAATCTCTCTAAAATGGTGTTTAACGGTTCGTAGAACCATAAAGTCGTCATTATTTAACGAGATTCTGGGATCCGGTACCCGGACAAAGACCACCCACAACTTTATAAACGCCCCAACGGTCGAGATTCGGATCATGCTCCGATTCGGGTACTTCTCATCATTGGAAAACAAACAAGAGGTTAGAATAGAGGCTGCATGGTCTCAGTTTTGCTGTTTTCAGCATCACCATCATCATCCTAATTGGACTTGATCAAAAACGCACGAATTAAAGAAACGCTGTTTTATTTAATGCGCGTCTCACCGGAGGTGTCAACGTTGAACCCGTCGTGCGCTCATTAAATATATTTATTTTTCTAATGGTTTGTCTGTCTGTTCCAATATTCGTCCACCTTCTGAAATTCGGCAGCCGATCACTTCTTAAGTTTCAAGCAAGAAGCTGTTGGTTTGTTAACTTGGTAATGCCCGTGGTTAGAAGGAGATGATTAACAAAATCGCACCAAATGTGTGCGTGTCTCGTAACTTTGCGGAAAGTACGTCGGAGAGCTCACACCCTCCTCCATCCACCCACCCCCGCGGTAATTAGCGACTCCCAGGCTACCGACCAAAGCAGACGACTTTTATTGTGGCCCGTTATGGAAGCTGGTTGATGATGGGGATGGCGGCGGTAAAGATGATAAACGTATTCCCACCAATTTTGCTACCAATTTAAAAAGTGCGCTCGTGTAGATTGAGTAGTTGACAAAGCTTGACGGTAAAATTATCACTTCCTGGGGGCAAACATTCCCCAATATTACGCCTACATTCTCTCCTCGGTGTACTCATGATCCTGGACTCGAGCATCTTTCAGGGCCGAGCCTTCCAAGAAAGGAGCGACCCAAAGACTATCCTATAGCAACGCCCTGGTATCCGGAATATTTTTATAATCATCATTATTATTATTGTCATGCCGATGTTCGCAATGACAGTGACGCCCATGGAGCAATTGTTTGCTAATTTCGGAATGACGTCTACTTCGGGCAATCCTGGGGTAAATATCCCAGTTTGTGAGTAAATTTGAAAATATTGGGCGTGATTTTGGCGCTAGCGTGTTTCTCCATCTCTCCGCCAATAGGCGCCAACATTATATATTCAAATACGACGCATGTTTAACTACGGATAAATCGCTAGAGACTGTCGTCTATCTAGCTTTTATGTCATGGATAAGATCTTTTGATGACAGGAGTGGGCTAAATTACTTGCAAAAAAATTGTGTTGACCTCTCTTGGGGATTATGGTGATGCGCACCGACATGGCATTGGTCGAAACGTGAGACCCAATTAAAAGACTTGAGATAGTTAATTAGGGCGCTGTGATTGGTTCATTTCAAATGCTCGTGTTACACTGCATATTAGGCGCCACGCTTGCTTAATTGCGTAGCAATCTTTTACCGGTCAATGACGGCTCTTCGTTTTCGGTTTGCACAGTCTTCTGCGATCGTACCAGGCCCTGTTCTGGCATCTCTTTGGCGTGACCCAAATCAATCAATATCGAATGCACGTAAAGGACGCAGTGACGGGCGAAATGGTGAACTTGGACTCTGCTCAGATTACCATGACTGTGGGTGAGATCCTGCTGATGATCTACCATGCAATGGCTATCATTGTTCTCGTCAATATGCTCATTGCCATGATGTCAAACTCCTTCCAAACCATACAGGTAATCAGGGAGTTTTTTGGTTGTGGATTTTGTTTGGCTGGTTTCGTTAAATTGCTATGGGAGGTTTTAATCCAGGATTCCCAGTCTCTCGAATAGGCTGACGTATCGATGTGGTACTTTCGCGGAATCCCTTGACAGTTGTCTACAAAATACCTCGGTAGGTAAGGGGCAATCCCGCGGAGTGTGATTGCGATAATAATTGTGACAATAAAACAGATTGCTTCATTTCGCAGTAGATAGCAATCGTTTGTATGCAAAACGTCGCAAATGAGAACATTTATTAGACTGAATTATACTCTCGTTTTTCGAATGTTGCGGGCGCAATGTATACTATTGTGATAATTCAGTATTGGTGTGACGTTCGCGCATTAAATATGGTGAAAACCGTTTAAAGACGCCTCCTGAATTTATTATTCTTTGTGAGGTAGTTCCGATCTGTCAGTGGCATCGACAGTCTCCACTTCTTGTTGACTCTCTTACATTTTATTAATTAAGTAACTGATCAGACGATTCAATTAACTGGTCATGAAGATCTTGAAGACCTTTAAGGAATCATGAAAACATCAAGACACACGCGGCGGAAGGCTGTTAATTTGGTTTTTTGCAGAATCAAGCCGACATCGAATGGAAATTCGCGCGCAGCAAATTGTGGCTCAGCTACTTCGACGAGGGCTCAACACTGCCGCCCCCCCTGAACACCATCGCCAGCCCCAAGTTCGTCTGGCGCGTTACCAAGGCCGTTGTGCGGCTCTTTACGTGCTTCTCCTCCTCCAGAAGACGTCCTCACCGGCGATGCCGTGGAGTCGTGCCGGACAAAGACCTCGTCTCTAACCACAACTCCACGAAGACCGTGACGCCAGGCCCGGTTCTTAATAGGCGACCACACGTCTGGACCGATGGCAAGAGGGGTCCGGCGGGGAACTGCGAGGATTCAGCGGAGCCGGTCCAGAGTGATCTGCATCACGGGGATCCTGAGGTAAGAGATGGTAATCGGGCTGGGTAGTGGTCGTTGCAGTTTCGATGGCAGAATAGGAATTAGCGGCATTAAACGTTGCAACATGCTCCGGATTTTCCACCGACAGATTGCGGTTTTTCTTGATTAATTTTTGCGCGCATAATTTAGCAACCTCCTAAATTATGTAATTAATGATTTCTAAACTTTCGCAACTCAAAAATGGATGGCTATCCTGCTGGTTCCTTTGAAAGGGCTTGTTGATGATGTTGGAGAAGAGTTTGATTGAATTTGCTGAATATTGTGTTGAACAAAACAGTTTGTTATTTAACAATCACCTGTTTTTTACGTACTGCAATCTAATTTGTGTGATACGGAGATTAACGAGTTTGCTATGAGTAGAGTTATATTCTCTGATTTGCATTTGCTCGATTGAACCAGTGGGAGCCGCACAAAATATCGATTTTTCAGATGACTCAATGCAAGGCGGTCAATCTGTCATAATTATTGAATGCTGCGTGACGGAAAACGGCTGCGTCATACAGATTATTGGCCAACCGTCGTTCCACCCGTGGTTAAGTATTGGTTTACGCAGCGGTTACCTCAAACGTATCTTCGGGTAGCTGTGAGAATGCCGCAAGCTGTACAATATTCCCAAGAAACTTCTTGGAAGTGTCATCCTTGAAGCCCACTCATCCTCTAGCACGCGAAAACACGTACACTGTTGGTCGTGTAATGCACGCTTGTGTACGTTTTTTAGATCGGTTTCTTGAGAAGGGATGGCAATTTAGTGCTCTGGGTCCCATGCTTTTCACTTAATCGTAGAATCGGCGCGTTGTTGTCATTTTATCTAGGCTATTTAGCCAGAGATCATCACTGCACTTTGGACAGAAAACTCTTTCAGGTCACGTTCTCGCATTAACCCATTGGTCTTTTATAATTCATTGACTATCTCTTCCAACAAAAATAGGAAATGTCTCGTGGCGTACACAAATAGCAGATATAAATTGTCCCAGGAACCCACACAGAGGGTACCCCTAGACTAACAACATATTCCGCCATCATGCATTGGGTTGTTCAAATAACCTCTCAATGGGAATTGGGCATCGTATCAGCCGGTGAGAGGCTGTGGCCACACTGGAAACCGCCTCCACATCCTCTTAAGATGCTGATTTTGTTTTCCTCAGTTTTTTTGTAATTTTCTGTTAAGCCTAACACGCCGTCGTAGTGGTTTGACAGCTATTAAATAAAATTATTGGGCTTAAGGGAAAGCTGTGCTGTTTTTATTAATGAAATGAAACCATACCTCGTGATGCTATCCAAAGCACAACCACAGAGTAAATGATTAATTGGTCGTCGTTATTTCCACGTGGTAATCTTCCTTGTCAGGGTTCAGCTTTCAAAGAGAGGTCTCCGGAACGAAATTTCGTAAAGGGTCGTTGGGGTGTCGAATGTGCTAACTTGGCTTCACCAAAACCACCAAACACGTTTGGGGGCATTACTTTGACCGGTCTGAATTTACGCAGACACGCATTTCACTTCGTTTTTGAACATTTCAGCCACCAAAAATACGGCAACCGAAAACGGATCCCTACCAGGTGAAGTTACGATGCTTTTCGGGGCTCTTTTGCGTCTTTCAAACTCCATTGACTTGCAGAGTGTTAAGTTTTCTTTTCCGAGGGAATTGAAACATTTGGTTTGACCCGAATGGGGCAATAGTATTTGTATGTTTCATAAAAACCAATTATCATGCCATTTTGCTTTGGTGTCGTTCCGAAAATTATGCTCCACTGTGGAAGACAGTGGAATTAATGGCAGTAGTTGCTAGGTGATTCGTGTTTGCGATTAGCGGTGTTACCTAACGCACCCAATTACTTGACTTCAGTCTGTTATGCGGATTCTGGTTCGACGATACATTCACGTCTCCAAGAAGACGATGCGTCAAGGAACGGTGAATGAGGACGACCTGCTGGAGATTAAGCAGGACATCTCGAGTCTGAGGTATGTTCAAAGCATTTGTCCTCGTTTTGTACTCTGTTTAGAACATTGAAAGTGGGGAAAAAAGTGTTTTATGCCCGTGGTGCAATGCAACCGAAGTTCCGGATTTAAAATGGCTAAATTAATGACTAAAATCGGGTGTCTGCGTTGTTTTTGAACCATTTAGATATGAATTACGCGAGGACAGGCAACGTGAGGTTGTTCGATCGATTGGCCACCTCGAGGGTCTCAAACGCCAGCTTCTTTCGGCCCTGGCGCCGTCCAGACATCAGCAGACGCTCATCGGGTCGCAGAGTCTCCCTGTGGAACCCTCACCCTCCTTGCAACCTACCGCGTCGAAGGACACGGGTCGATCCAGAACCACAGCGACCCACCAGTTCTCTCGATCACTCCCAACACATCCACCACCGTCACAGCAACCAACAGCACCTCCTCGGTTCAACGAAACGTCACCCGATGTTTCTGCCTTCGGAGGTCATATGCAGTCGTTTTTTGAAGAGGTCAGCTTTGCTCCGGCTTCACTTATGCCCACTTATTCGGCAATCGCGTGACTCCTGCATTCCACTCCAGTTTCGGTTGGAAAAATCACCTACGCCTCTCTCAATTAATTTCACGGCGATCAGTGGCCATGTCAGAGCAGCTGGTGCTTCAGTTCTTTTCCCAGTGACGTACTCCATAGACCGACCGAGGTCCCAATCCCTTCCTGACCGCTCTGACGGGGCAATCCATATTTTCGGTTAACCACGGCACCGGCAACGCCAATCTGGGTATGGTGGCGACTAAAGACAGAGATTTGTGCTCTCCGTGTCTGGCCGAACGACTGCTCTCACCCGCGGCGTTGTAGAGCGGTCGACAGCATCGACGTGTCTGTCTAGAGGCGTCTTATTTAGTCGTTGGAGAGCTGGGCACACCAGTCTGCTTTCGAGATTCGTCGCCTACAGCGAGAACTTCCAATTTGTCTTCGACGTGCAGTGGCCAGGTTTCCTAACTGTAGGTCGCGATGGGAGGGATGGCGGCCCGATGCACAACTGGAGGAACGCATTCCAGGCGCTGTAAACGCGTAGTTGGGCCTCATCTTTAGCTTTTATGTGGAGACCAGACATTTGAAGGCTGAGACATATTCAACTGGCGAATCTTTGAGGTATATTCGCTGGGAGTGGTGGTCGAGTCTCTAGACTCGAAAACACACTTCTTCTTCTTCTTAAAAACTGGCTTCGAAATATAATTTCTTATCGCTATCAGCACATTCGAGTCGGAAACGGTTCCTCTTTCAAAAATACCGCCTTTTTCGGCAACATGAGGCAACGCGTTCAAACCGAATAATAAAAGCCTCCGTGAATGTGTGGATAATTTCTCTCATGGTCCTTTGGTCCCCAGTCCTTTTATTGGGCTCTTAAAGATATGAGTAGTGTTATGATGATGTTGTGGATTGCTGGAATGCATAAGATTTTATGACTATTTAACCCCCTACAGGATTTTTTAAAAATATTTGGTTATCTCATCAATTATCTAGACACTCAATCCAGACACCACCAACACATCGTCCTTTCACTTCTTGCTCTTTCCTCGTCTCCAATGACCCTTCCTGGCCACTCTATTCTAGTCAGCCTCTTCGACCAATGAAAGGCTTTACCGTTTAATTCCCACAAGAATGACGACGGTCATTCCTTATTTGTCCCGATTTTTAGTTTCACCCGAACAGGTGACGCAGGATCTCGGAGAAGCTGGTGGTGTGTCTTATTGTTACTTTTAACGCTGGAAGGTTTCGTACTCCTGGCCTTAGTAACGCAACTAACATTATTATTATTAGGGGTGGTAACAACAGTATTTGTGCTAGTAATTGCAATGATGGTTGTCCTAGTAGTGGTAGTAGTAGTAGTAGCAGCACCAGTAGTAGTAGTAGTAGTAGGAGCAGTAATAGTAGTAGTAGTAATGGCAGTAGTAATAGTAGTAGCAGTAGTAATATCAGTTTTAGTAGTAGTAGTAGTAGTATAGTAGTAGTAGTAGTAGTAGTAGTAGTAGTAGTAGTAGTAGTAGTAGGAGCAGTAATAGTAGTAGTAATGGCAGTAGTAATAGTAGTAGCAGTAGTAATATCAGTTTTAGTAGTAGTATTCGTAGTAGTAGTAGGAGCAGTAATAGTAGTAGTAGTAGTAGTAATGGCAGTAGTAATAGTAGTAGCAGTAGTAATATCAGTTTTAGTAGTAGTATTAGTATTAGTAGTAGTAGTAGTAGTAGTAATGGCAGTAGTAATAGTAGTAGCAGTAGTAATATCAGTTTTAGTAGTAGTAGTAATAATAATAAAACGCACATTTCATTTACAATATGTTTAATTTCGCTTAATGTTATCTAATCGGTCGCTTGGTAACTGTACATGGGGTGGGGCGGCCAATTCGACCATTCGCCGGTATCCCATTGGATATCGCCTGGAGCGTTTTACATGTCGACGGGGGACGTCCACATCACAGTCGAATGTCGAGACACTTTCGGAGATTTGCGATTGGCCAGGGAGGACTGTTTACGTTTTTTATTTATATAGATTGTGTTCCGTATTTATGATTTAAGGTGAAAAGGATCACTCTCTTGAGCAGTAGTGTCAATAGTGGCCAGAGGGCCAATTTCCACACGAGCCGGCCCCAAACCCCCGAGCCGCAGCCCCCTGAACTTCAAAATCTCAAGGCCGATATTGTCACAGAGGTCAAGCATGAACTGCACACGTTCGCCCGCCAGCTGATGCAATATCTCCAACACAACAACCAGCCACATCTCCAAGTGGTCATGCCAGGTGGTCCCCAATCGACCGACTCGTCTGTCGAGAACCCGGCACGGTAGCCGCTCGACCGGACGGCCTTGACCTTGACCCTACGGGATCGCAGCGCATTCTTCCCGATCCAAAACGACCCTTCATGTCGAGATTAGACTAAAAAAATAATGCCTATGCAGCCATCATGCTCATATTGTCATTGTGTGTGTGCGCTTGCGTGCGTGATATCATAGAATAACATTAAACGCAAGGCGTTACTGTAAGTGCTATTAAACAGATTTTATTTTGATTGTCTTATTTATTAAATTTGAGGCCGAAATCGGATTTGAGTCATTGGAGAATGTCGGGAAATAAACTTGATGGAACTCGAGCCCTTCAACCCATGCCATTATTGCATCTTCACGCTTCGACGGGCATTGGTGCGTTTAAACAAAAGTAACATGATGACATACTCTCCCTACCCCCGAATTTAGTCTTCGTTTCATTTTCATGCTGGACATGCAATTAATAGCAGTTGGTGTATGGTTTTACCCACTAAATGAAGACTTATTAGAAAGCGTGGAAGTACTTTATTGACTCGTACGTTTTATTAGGGTTAACCAACGTTTCAAAGGGATCTTGCTGACCGGTACATCAACCAACTGTCAAACTGTACTCTTTATCCAGATAGACGGACACAGAGGTCGTTGAGGAGTATTTCTTGGGTGTCAGGGCTCTTTCCCTTCATGTCAAGAGAAATTCTTGATCGAAGTTGAGACGAATTTATTTCAGCGAGGTTAAGAAGTGCAGCATCTTGAATAGCTGGCAATTCGTGTTTTCGTCCAAGGTAATATGCCAAAACCGCCGACCCGCCTTCCATATACATGTAGAGGAATTTTTCGGATTGCCTAATCACATAAGGTACCTGATACTCTTTCCCAATGTCCATAAGGCCTTCGACGTTTTCTGCGTCAATTTGGAAGTTTGTGTTCGGGTAAATGAAACAGAGAAAGTTGTGAACGCAGTCGAAGTCAAATGGAATAGAAATGATCGGGCCAATGTCGCCGGAATTGAGATTAGCAGCATGTCTGAACCGTTCGTAAAACCAGGGCGAGTTCATGGCCAGGATTTGTTTATGAGCAAATAAGCGCCTGTTGTTGGGGTCTTGTGGAACAAGCTGAACGTCGGCAAAATGGTCTGGCATGGTAAAGTCTGGAAGGCGCACAGTTCTCTTCGTCTTGAGAGGGTGACAGCAAGCAGTGAACAAAGGGAACTTAAACCAAATTTTCGTAATGTTTATTCGAACATCAGCCTTCTTAACCGTTCCGAGAGTAACCCAACGCTCATTCATAACCTTGGGGGCAAGAGCAGTAGTGAGCCAGGAACTACCTTCAAACTTGTGTTTCACAATCCAGTGCATACCAGCAAACTGGATGCATACTTCGCAGTCCCCCCGTAAGTAGCTTGGAAAATCGAAAGCAATTCGTGGTTGATATTGATTGGGTCCAGTTTGGTAGAAAAAAATAACCCAAGACAGTCCGGGGATCTTCGGGTGACTGACCATAACCTGAGCCGGTTGTTCGTTTAGGTTGACCTCTCGGGAACACGTCAAAACGAGATCATGTTCATTGAAGGTAAAATCTCCACAGCGTGAGCCGGTCTCATCGGTCAGAAAGTGCATAAGCTGAGTCCCTCCAGAATATTTAGAATCCATGGCTCAGGGGTTGTGTTGGAGTCCTTATTTGCGTATGGGAGTAATTTAGTGCGCAAATAGCCGACGGATCGATAATTTCAAAACATGCGGATAACCAAGCACATGGGCACTTGTACCAGCTGTTCCAGAACCATGCAGTTTCTAACGTCAAAAAGACAAGTCCTAATTTTCTATTATATACCAAGCAAATTTATCATTTGACGAAACTTTGTATAAATAATTTGGTAATTGCAAAAACCTCGTAACTAAGAGAGGTTTTACAGAGCTCTATTTAGAATTAAGGGTTAAACTGTAATATTGGGTTTGAAAACATTAAACGATTGAATATTGCCCAAAAATAAAATCCAGAAGATATGATAGCGTTTAAACTAGCAAGATTGCGCGTCTTTTAAAAAGATGACTTACATTAGACTCGCGTGCCAGAGCATATAAATATTCTATCATAGCCAATTATTTCGACAAGGTCCCCCAATAACCAATTATTGATACAAATGTATAGCAGAGTGAAAATTGTATGCCTGCAGCCACAGTTTTTTTAAGGTGGTCGCTCTCAACCAGTGAAATCGGCCAATAAGAGCTCTCAAACCAGACAATCTAAAATACAATGGCCGAGCTCTAACTGTTGTCAAGATCACAAACAATATTATTTATTCCTGGTAGGACCCGATTGACCTACAAACTGGAACACGGTAAGAAGACACAGATATTCAAGTGAACAAACTAATCAAACTAAACCATTAACGAATTTAGGTTATTTTATAAAGAATTAGTGCCGTTTGGTAGAGTCGGCCAATAGCGAAGTCTTCATGAACCTTGACTACATCTTTCCAATGGTATTATTTAGAGGTTACTTGACGCATTCCATTACCATGTCTATGCTTTTTCAGCCAAAAATGGAGAAAATCCGGGGATTTTCTTCAAAACCTTTGTTAAAATTGTACCGAAAACTCACGATAACGCACTAGTTCTCTGTAACACCCATGAAAACGTAAACAAACCTCAACTCCTTAATTGTGGAAAACCCACTCAGTTCAATATATTTTTTATAACACCTTGAGCCTAAAAATTAACCCTTTCGGTCATACACGTAGATACGATCCTTATCGATTGTTTGTGCGGTTAATATATGGACGCGTGACCATTTCATTAAATACACATACATGATTTTTAAATATTTTAAAACTGAAATTTGTGGTCCTCGTTTCCTAAATTAAGCCAATAGATTGCAATTCCCTAAAACTCCGAACAGACTCGTATTATTTAATTTAAACAGGGTCGAAAGAGAATAGTACAAGCATTACAATCTAATAGCACTGGGGAAAGTTTAGTGAGAACAATGGTTTTTTTGGGAACAAAAATCGAAACATTTGAGATGGTTAATATCTAGAGGATACTTCATAGAATCCGCGATTGTATGCATGGCAACACATTAATTTGTACTGGAAGATCGAGTTCGGTTTATGCCACTAACAATCAACCTGGAATGGTGTGCCATATTTCTTATGAAATATTTGGATTAGAAGGAAAGTATTCCCGGGTTAACATAACCGGAATAAGTTTCTTCGGTTGAAGGGGTGTTCTGATAATAGCAATTTGAAATTCATAAAAACTGCCAACATGGCCTTTACGAACATTGAAATTATTTGGATACGTCGACCTCCCTGAAATAAATTTGCAAATTTAATTTATATGAAGTATCATGTTTCTTGGGGTTTATGGGATTGTTTTTATTTATAAACGTCTCGATAAAATCTAGAAAATAAATAAGTTATTGCATATTTTTTGTGTCAAAGGTTTGACTTAAAGAACTAAATTAATTATTTATCATAGAATGGACGCTATTTAAATGATTTACGAGGGTCTTTAACTATGCGGTAGGAATCCGTTACCTATTTGTTTAAATGGACGCCATTGCTGATTACCGCGGAATAGCGAGGCGTAAACACTTTTTCTTGTTTGTCGTGTTATGTCTTACCAATGTGTACCAAATGATAAAGGATTGGACGACGAAGTATGTTTATTGGTTGTCAATATTGAATATAATATTCTTAATCTGTTAAGCAATCACTGTAATGGATTGAAACGTATGATGTTCTGCACACTTGTAATAAGTTTTAGTTGAGGCAACCATTCTTGTGGTCAAAACTACTCACATCCTCTTCTTGCTTAATCATTTTTTTCTGTTGCTTTGCCTGTTTGCATATTTTGTTGCGTAATAAATTGTACAAGCAGGGCAATCACTCTATGGATTTACGTTAGTTCATGGTTTGCCAAATAATTTTGGTATAAACGCATAATGTATTTAATTTTGTTCTTGTTTTTTTGTTTTATGCCCATTCGACACCTTTTCTTTTAGTTCTCGAACGTAAACATCGGGGACGAAGCTGGGTCGGAATCCGGAGACGTTGATAAGAAGTATGTGCCACCGCACATGAGGGGTGCATATGACAGTCCACGCCAAGATTCCTATGGAAATGGCGGTGGCCCCCGATTCGCCGGCCGTGGAGGTAGCCGCGGACGCGGTGGATTTACCTCCGGTAATCGAACGGATAATGGAAACCGGTTTGATAATGGTGGTGGCCGCACTAGCGGCAATGAATATAATAGCTACAGTAGTGGAACTGGTTATACCAATGAAGGCGGATACCGAAACCGACCGGAATCTGGCATCACTGGTCCCTCGCGCCGGGGTGGTGACGACGGACAAGCTGATTGGTCAGTACAACTTCCTCGAAATGACCGCGTTGAGAAAGAGTTGTTCCAAATGGTGAACACTGGTATCAACTTTGACCAGTACGACAATATCCCTGTAAGCGTTACCGGTCCGGATGTCGAAAAAATCACGCCAATACAAACCTACAATGACCTCTCACTAACTGGGATTATGAGGGATAACATTGCCTGCGCTCAATATGCCCGTCCGACTCCTGTGCAAAAAAATGCTATCCCTATTTCTACGGCCGGTCGTGATGTAATGGCTTGCGCTCAGACGGGATCCGGAAAAACTGCTGCCTTCCTCATTCCTATTTTAAACTCAATGTTCTCTCAAGGCCCTGGGCATTCTTTGTCGGCTTGTGTAAGTAAACGATTTCGGCTTATTATCCTCTAGCTTGAAACGAATCGACGTAAACAATTCCCCGTCGCCCTCATTCTTGCTCCCACAAGAGAATTGGCTTCGCAAATTTACGAAGAGGCTCGCAAATTCTCTTATCGCTCCAAAGTGCGTCCGTGTGTGGTTTATGGTGGCGCTGACATGCGGAAACAACTTCAAGAATTGTCTTATGGGTGCAACTTGCTGGTTGCCACTCCCGGCCGCTTGCTTGACGTCATGGACCGCGGGAAGATTGGACTTAACCACATCAGGTATGTTTGATTTACTTGTTCAGATTACTTTTCTAAAGGTTCTTGGTTTTAGATGAAGCTGATAGAATGCTCGATATGGGCTTCGAGCAGCAAATCAGAAGAATCGTCGAACAGGACAACATGCCTCCGTCCGGAACCCGCCAAACCTTGATGTTTTCGGCCACCTTCCCAAAAGAAATTCAAATGCTTGCCCAGGATTTCTTGAGCGATTATGTGTTTTTAACGGTTGGACGAGTTGGAAGCACCAGTGAAAACATCACCCAGAATATTATGTGGGTTGCAGAACACCAGAAACGTGATGCTCTCGTTGACATTTTAGCTGAGTCAGGTACGTAACAGCGTTTTCCTAATGGTCCCTTTTCGAAGAATCTGGCGATCGAATACTGGTATTTGTGGAAACAAAACGAGGTGCGGATGCCCTCGAAGACTATCTTTATCAAGAAAAGTATTCCGTTGCGAGTATCCACGGCGACCGCAATCAAGAGGACCGCGAGCTCGCGTTGCAGTACTTCCGCACCGGTGTCACGCCTATTCTTGTAGCTACGGCAGTTGCGGCTAGGGGGTTGGATATTCCCAACGTCAAGGTATGACACACATTACAATTTATGCTTTAGCACGTTATAAACTATGACCTCCCGTCGGATATAGAGGAGTATATACATCGAATCGGGCGTACAGGACGTGTTGGTAATCTAGGGAAGGCCACATCTTTCTTCAATGACAAAAACCGCAATCTTGCCGCTGACATGATCGAGCGGTTGGAGGAGGTAAATCAGGTCATACCAGCGTGGCTACGGACGATTGGCGATGAGCCCAATCGCAGCCAACCATCAGGTCGTGGTAGAGGAGGTCGACGGTCAGTAATACGTTGATCAATGTGTAACCATCCATGCATCCATTTAATTAAAAAAAATATTTCTTTTCAGTGGTACTGGCTTTGGGGCACGTGATTATCGCCAGCAACCGTCTCGTGGAGGTGGAGGGCAGTCTAGCGGCGGACTCGGTCGCTACAACAACGCCGGCGGAGGCGGCGGCATGATGAATTACGGCGGAGCTGGTGGTGGCGGTGCTGGATTCTCGAGCTATGGAGGTGGCGGCGGGTCTGGCGGTGGTCGAACCCGAAACGATTGGTGGTCAAACGAGTAGATATTTTTTTACTGCAGTACACCCTCGTATACGCGACTGCAGCCGCAAAAGGATTGCCACGTATTTGTCACCCACTCCTAGCCCCAAAGTCCCTTTAACTCCCAGCCGCCCCCCTCCTCATCAGCTTACTGAGATAATATTTCGAAAGGTGGCGTGTCTGCGCTGTCATCGTCTATTTCTTGGCATTTAACGTTGCAGTTCTTTTTTATCGAACGTTTTTCGCCAACATGAAACTTGATATACTCGTGATTTTATTGTTTCATTCTGTCTATGGATCAACAGTACATCATGTCCCTGAGTGTTGGGGATCAATATTACAAAGTGGGCTATGCGGATTTTCCTCGTATTGGCGATTTAGGGTACCGCTTTACAAAGGCGTCGACATCGAACTTCCTCTTACAGCCTGCGTAGTTCATGTAGCGAATTTTTCCGAAGATGGGTCGTTCTGCCCAGCCCTGGTCGTGAATCCCACAAATAGACCACATTACACCTATAACGAATAAGCATTAGAATTGTAATCTCGAATAAGTTTGATTGTACTTGGTCTGATTAATTAAACTTACCAACATAGCCATTAGGATCCGAACCGTCGATGGCATAGTGGTCGTTGAGCCAAATGGCAAATTTGAGGGCCTTATGGGGTCCACCAGCGTGCCATTCGAGAATTTTCTTCGCCCAGTACATGCGAAGGAAGCCGTGCAGCTTGCCTTCCCGGACAAGCTGGCGTTGAGCAGCGTTCCACAGTTCGTCGCCAGTTTTCGCGGAATTCATCTGGTCTTCGGAGTAGGCCGGCTGTCGGGCATCGTCGGAATGAATTCGCAGTGTCTCTTGGGCCCAAGACGAGGCACCTAAACGGAGTATACGGCATTGAAGCAGTCGAATGATGCCAGCTTACAATCTTTTTTTAACATACACAACCTCAACGAGGTAGGAAAAATGGTGGAATGATGCTGCTACGTATCTCAACAAAATAACTGCTCAATAAAGCAGTTTATTGTGGCTGCGTGAGCGCGTACACGGATCGGTTTTGGGTATCTTAGCCACAATACATCTGTGACGTCCTGTTTGCATACGTCACGCGCAATATATATATGTGTCTGTGGCCGCTTTATCCAATCACAATCGGACAAGCAGTCGTCTTTCAAATGCACCGCGTATGACTAATTCTATATGGGCGCAAATTTGACGGCGCCCATAATAGAACCAGAATTTAACGCGTCGTGTGCACAGAGACAAATAGTGCTGAGGTATTCTAATAATTGACCACGAAGCTGCCAAACCTTTGTCCTCGGCGCCGGACCGCCCTATACACCGAATGAGACCTGGTACTCACCGGTAAAGCAATCGTAGTGCGGGTTGTAGAAGCAAAAATTGTCAGACAACTCGCGCCGGATGAAGGCCTCCTCAACAAAAGCATCCACCGAGTCTTTGCTCTTGGAGCGGAGGAGATTGGCCTCATAGATGCATCGCTGAGGAGAAATATGGCCTAGGGGGAAACATAAATGAAGGATGTCAGTGCACAAGGTTCACCGCGCTTCCTAAATGCTCGTATCAACACGGGTAGATAGAACGGCGAGTCTAGAAGTGTAGCTTCCTTGAGTCCGGTTACACGGTTTGCTTTACCACTACTACACGTCGGGGCATCTGAAGCGTCACAATCGATGGCTCGCAACCACTTCACAAGGTGGTCCACGATGTCGCTATACTGAGTGTCTTTCGGGAAACTGATGGCCATGACTAAGAATCCAAATTCAACGTTCCAATTGGACTATCTAAGGCCAGTGGCAAAGGAAAGACACATTTTGCTGTAGTGCCAGTAACCTCGGGGTTCAGAAAGCTGCCCCCCCTCCCCAAATAAAATAAGGTTCGCTTGCAGGCCCAAGGACGGCGTGACCTTAAAGCCGGTGTGAGGTGACCTCACGCCAGGCATTAGACAAGGTGTGTCAGGTGAGTCATCGAATTCGTGTCACGTTGTTCGGGTGAAACATAAATGGTAGTAGTACACGATTCTGGCAAAAATCTCATCGTAAAAAGTCTTACCCGTCCTATCTACTCGGAAGAGCAAACCTGTACGTACGATATCGGTTGATTTTGGTATTGGTAGAGTAACAGCCCAACAGATTAGAACTCTGTGATAAATGCCTGATTCAATCAATCAATCAGAAAAACGCAATCATACAGCCGTGGCAACGTGCGAGCCACTTCAGCACAGGACGCATCTTCGCCAAACACGCAACATATGTTGGAGACGAGAGTGGCACATTTGCGATTGGTCAACTCACACGACCTTGAATTCCGCCAAGCCAATCGGGATCGTCTTGTACCATAAAAGTTGCGCTACAAATCAGGGTTCCCGGTAATTATGCATTCTTGCAAAGGCTTCACACCCCACTTACCGAAGTGAAACCATGGCGACAGATTACTAAGGCCCTTCTTGGTGGGATCGTTTCGAGCTGTCGCGTAGGCCTTCAGAGTCCCGCACAGAAAGGCGTGGAGCTGGCCAAATGCCGCAGAGGTGCCACCCTGGGCCCAGGAGAGTGCCTCCACAGTCTCGTCGACCCGACCCCGAAGGGATACTCGCACGGCGCTCCAATCAATCGGTTTCTTGGGGGAGGGGAAACAGAGAAAATTATACCACGGCGACTATGCGCGCATCGGAAACCGGAATTTAACCGATACACCAATCCTAGGGGTGTCGCCTTAATTAAACGTCACCCGTAACTTAAAGACAAGCCTCTCCGAACGGCCAAACCTCTCACAAACCGGGACAGGGGGTGAATATCCGATTTCCCGAAGAATACGATAACGCTAATTGTTGTCTCGCGTTAGCTAGACAAACCCCCGTTTCTCATTCACTGTTCACCACCCTTAAACTAATCCATTTTATGCCGAAACCGCCACGTTTCCAACCTCTTGTTTATCCGCGCAATTAGTGACGCACATGATAGGCAAGTATTCTGAGTGGTCATGCGATTCTAGCTCTTATTGGTCGATGTTTGTTGCAGGCGACGATGCACTAACGGCCGCAACATGGATCTTTCGATCATGGTGACGACCAGTCCTCTCCACGATAGTTGAAGTAAGTAACTCGGGTGCAGCAACTTGCATTGGATAAACGCCCGATTGGCGGAAAGGTGTTGCAAATTAATCATCAACAATGGTCCTTCTGACGATCGATCACACAATAAAGGGAATTCCATTGGTTACGATACTGGAGTTGTAGTTAAGACCCAAACACTCTGTCTGGTTCAGAAGATGAAATTCCGCACGAAATAGTCTTGTATAATTGCTGTGGCAAAAGTCCTCGACCATCCCCATTCTTTATGTCATGGAATCCCTAGAAATCGCCCACGCATTGCACTTTGTGTGTTCGTTCCCGGGGTGTCTGGGAATAGACGAGGTCACGTTGTTAAGCCCCCATTTAGCATCTTTTTGGTAGGAAACGAGTCTTCTGTCACCTAGACAACACGGGACCGCCATCAATCGGCCACGCGCCGCTACGCCCAGCTCATTCGTGTGGCCTGACGTGGGAGTCGAACGCAGGACCCTCACGAAGGCATCCTGTGATTGGTGGAGCACTCACCAATCCGCTCGTCGAAACTGGGTGGCGCACAACGGGCGGAAAGTCGGTGAGGAGCTGGGCGGCCTTTTCGTGGAGCTTTTTCCGTATCGTTCGAGCCGCGTATTCGAGCTTCGGGGAGGCGTGCCACGCGGGTACCGTGTTGTGAGCATCCACCTGTCAACGAAAAGAGGCCACAGAAGTTTCATTGGTGGTTGATTTAAGAGTTGGGCTTTAAACTAGAAGGTTTCCGCACAAAGTGGGGCATTTCTAACAGGAATTAATTGGTGAAGGAAGGAGGAGGAGGAAGAAGAGACAAAGCGGGAGCTGTTGTTATCAGTCGGACAATCAGATAGGGGGGGGTGTCGAATTAAGCCAGTTCAGATAGTTAACCAAGTGAGCAGAATGGTATTATTATTATTATCTTTAAAGCGAAAATATTTGTATTTCTGCTAAATGGTGCCAATTAACACAATTCAGCGCATGCGCACACAGACGGCTACCATCTTTCTTTAAGGAACGGGAACCGAAAACTGTAAATAATTGTATGAATTGCCTCCAATGCAGAATCGACTCTTATTGTAAATGTTAATGTTAATCCTCGTGACCTCCTTGTTGGACGACAGCCCCAACTGTCAAGTTGCCTTCCCACTCTTTTCTACGGTCGAAAAAACAGCCTCTGCCTCATCACTCTGTTTTTAATTGACCCTGGGTTCAAATCCCAAGTCAGGCCATCAAAATAAGCTGGCTGCAGCGGCCTGTAATCATGCAGCGGCTTTGATGCCGGTTTGCGTGGAAATCGTTTGCTGTGGACCCTGCGGACGCCTGTTAAATTATTTCCAAGAACCTTTATGGAAACGTCATCTATCCAGCCAGCACATCCTCTAACACGAAAAACCGTCTCTGGTGTCTCAAGGCGTGCATTTGCAATTATGTTATATCCACGACTATATCCGTTTAGACACGTCTTCTGGTTCCAATGATTGTCCGTCGATAAGTGCACGTCTGATTGGCTCATAACCGCAGCCCATAACGCCAGTCAACTCCAAGCACGACTGGTATCACTATTTCACAGCGTCCAGGATGGCTATAAACAACCATCGGACAAACAATTACCAACTTTCGTGGCAGCTAGGACGAGTGATATTTACCACTACAGCGACGGCGGGAATCAATGAATTGGATAGTTGAACTACTTAATTAAATAAGTAACATAGATTACCTGATAAAACGGGACATCGGGCGAGAGATGCTGTGCCACAAACTGGACTGCGTGGACGTCTTCGCGCAAAGGCGAGAAGTCAGTGATGAGAACGCTTGCCCCTAAGGTCTTCAAGAGATCGTTAACAGGCGATTGCTGAATAGGCGCGCTGCTGGTAATAACACCACCATCATGTCTTCTTTTAATAGCACCACCTGCGGCCTTATCGATTGTGGAAATCGGGAGAAGGTGGAATCCAATGCCGAGGTCACGACACTCCTTAAGAAATAGGGGAGAAATTATTAAATTTAATCGTCTTTAAATCGATTAAATATCATTAAAAAACATCTTGATAACACCACAAGCGTGTTATTTTGTAAAAGTTCACCGCAAGGCATGCCATGAAGAAAAGCACGCCGTGAACTTTGAGGTTACATCAGTCGTTGATTAAGTTCCCCGGGATTTTGTTTGTCTAACCGCCAGTTATTGACGCGATCCCATTTGGGGACAATTCAGACACCCCATTCCCCTTGGTGCCAATGTAACCTAGTTGTAGGACAGATCTTCCAGATTCTCTAAACCCACCAACCAATGTTTTGCAGTCTATCTAATTGTTTCATCGATATGCGGATCTTCAAGATAAGCTTAATAAACCTGAACACATCCATCAAGTAATTGGTCAATTTTCATGAAATTCCGTGCAACTTCTGTTAAGAATAAAATGATAGAAAGATTAGCAAAAGCAAAATAAAACGCGGCAGTGGCAGTCCATGTGGAGTGTGGCCATTGAAACATCCCTTGTATGACAGCAATGTTTTCGTTTGTGGGATTCAATGCTCAAACACAAACAAAGCGAACCAGACCTTCAGTTAACACTTGGTACATCTCCCACTGGAACCATGTCCTAACTAAAGCACTCGCAAACTGCGTACCAATCACAACCGTCTCATTCTAACAAGGGACGAATATCAACCTCCCTTACCGTACTTCAGTATATATACTAACGCGTTTACTGTTACGAACTCTCTGATCTACGTTTATGTAGGTCTTTTCGCACAAAGGTGTCTCGATGGCGTAGTGGTTAGAATCCTCGCTCTGTTTGTGAGGGACCCCCGTTGCAGCCAGACCCGGGAATCGAAAATAGGTGTCCGAACGAGGATGCTGGCCGCAACACGAGTGGCGTCTTCGGGTGGCACTTTCCACAGTGCCACCCACAAGACTTTACCAAGCATCTTCATGGAAATTTCATCCATGGCGCAAGCTCATCCCCTAACAGGCGATAGGTGCACGAAAGACACCGAATATTGATTGCCCGAACGGAATACTTGCCAGACCCAGACCTTATTCACGCCCACGTTAATCGAGGTAGTGGGGGGGGGTGGGTTTTCGAAAATAATTGACGCACATAGTTATTACAGATTGAACCTGTCCACGAACGGTGATCAGAGGCCAGGTGGTTACGGTTGAGATCAAGTTGCAGCGGCACACACCAGTGACTGACTGCAGGTCATAAGCTATTCATAATACTTTTTCATGAAGATCGCGTGAACGGATGCCCAGTACCTCAAGGATGTGGAAGAATTGCGCACGAGGTTTGAATGAGGTGATTTGGTGGCTGTCATAATCCATAGTTGAGGAGTTTTTACCCATTTACATAGTTATTGAATAATAATTTAAGCATAGTCCAGATTTCTTCCGACGGTGATAAAGCCTAAATTATTTTTTTAACCATTCCGGCAAATTATTGAAAAATTGGGAATGTTTGCCAGGAAAAACCCACAAATGTTCAATCGTCTTCGAATTAATATCACAAACTCCCAAATCAACGATAAAAGAAACGCAACCGCTATTTTGCATCTTTTCCTATGAATCGTTTTTCTTGTAAAAAAAGTATCAAGATAAACTAGTAAATAGAACCTTATAGTGGATATAAAATCCGTTTCCCCGAGTTAAATATCCCAGAAGGCATGAATTTTCTCCTCATAATTAGCAACCAATGGACAACATCAGAATGCGTACCTGGTCTACTTCAGTAAGACCCTGGAGAAGAAACGTTAAATGTCTACTGGTTTTAGTCGCCGAAGACGATTGCAGATTGAAACAGACATGAAGCGGAACGGAAAATTTCATGGCCACACGTTGGGCGAATAAAAGTGCCCAATTATCTGCGAAGAGAAAACATTGTGAACCCGCATGGATATTGAAGAATAACAACGAAGCGTATTATTTACCTTGGACACGCTGATCCCGATTCATCCAATAGACAACACCGCCACTATTTGATTTACACTCAGGAGAATCCACGTCTATTTTGGAGACGTCGGCGAACTGATTCTTCCCCTTCACTCGACGTATTCTACACGACGCGAATTTGAAATCAGCAACAGAAGCACCACAATTCTTTACTCTTTTATTATCTATATCCGTAAACCACTTATCGAAACCTGCACCCTTATTAATGGCCGACATATTTATGAGATTATTAAATTTAGGATTTAGAAAGGCGCTTTTTAAAACGAATATCATGCGTGTGTTCAAGGTCATTAGCGAACAAACACCGAAGAAATTGAAGAAAATTATAAATAATAGTTAACGCCTATCGTATAACAATAAAAAATGATATTAATTTACGAGCCTTTATCGTTATAAATCATGATAAATGCATCTATAACGCTTGTGTTTTCTTTGTAATTTCTTTAGTATTTCGAGCTCCACAGAAAACGGCCAATTCCACGATAATCCACCACATTGTACTTATTCAAACGCAAGGCTTATTATGATCGTTCAAAAAATCAATTTCTTTGGTATTGCACTTGAACGACTCTATTCTCACGCATGGCCCCGACTAAGCTTCCCGGGTAAGATATATAATGCATGCTTTCCATTACAGGACCAGTGAACGTCGAGGTTGAAGCCTCGGCAGATGAGGATACCCCATACGATGAATTCTCCGAAGAAGACTGATCGGTGAAGGAAAGGGGGGGTCTTGTCTTAGGGGGAAGTGGTGCAGAATATTATAACTAACGTTTTTAATAAGCTTTTACATAAATTCTAATAGCTTTTGTAGCTTGTTGTTTTAGTGTTGATAAATACTTTGTTTAACGGTACTGGGCCGGTTTAACACCGGGACTTTGTGGATCGTCGATTACGCTAACGTGAGCTGTCTAACACCTCTTCCTTTTTATATTGAGAAAATGGTGAAGCCAATTAAGCTTAAGACGCAAAAGCTCCCACATGAAAAGGCAGTACCTACAAGAATGTCGACAACAGGACGTCGGCCGGTTCCTTCTTCGCGCGTCAATACGGACGAAGATGAAGAGAAGTCAATGGCGGAACAAATCCGCGAACTGAGGGCTGAAATGGCGAAGCTACGGTCGGAGTGTCAAAACGGGACGCAGAACATGGACGAGTCCCTATCCATCCCTGCCCCTGCTCTTGAACGACAGCCGATACCTGGATTCCCCGTACTTCCCACCCAACCGTGCCCCTCCAACTCCGTAACAATCCGTCCCTACTCCACACCCGTTACTTCTCTCTCCCCTGCAGCGTTCCACCATATTTACAGTCTTTTTACCATTTTTCTAATTTGTGCACCCCGAAATACGTTAATGGGTTTGCTGATGCAATATGTTTTTTTCATGCGACTATTTGATAACTATTCCTTCCGTGAATGAGACAGTTGGTGGGAAAGTAGCCTTGACGGAGTTGGAGAGTCGTTGATTTATTATCTGATTCCAGTTTGAGAACTGACACTGGAGGTCTGCAGTTGCTGTTTGCTTTTGTTTTGATATTGAATACCACTGGTTCCTCTGCAACGGATAAACATCGTAGTCAAATAGGGCTCCTTACATCATGGAAACCTTTTTCAGGCACGCAAACAGCACCGTCAGGTTTCAACAGGCCATTATTAACAAGTAGCCACTGGCAGTCGTCCAGAGAATTTCGGGTTATCGGCCGCAACGATTTGTCTCATTTCTAACTCGGTTCTACGCGGGGGCTGATTCAATCTCTTTGGATAATTAAAAAAATATTTTGGATATCGGTTTCCGGTGACCACGAACTACAATGGTTTGTGTTCTAATTTTGTTGGAGTAGTTCATTTTGTAAAATGGTAATATTTTATTTTTAAACGGTAAATTGTCTGATCTTTGCCGATAGTTTATCCGAGAAACCGTTACAGAGCGCATCTTTGTTTCGAAATATATTCGGCAAAAGTAGAATGAGTCAGTTAGTATGCATTAAGCGATCGCCGTAATCATCGGGATATCAATTATAACAATCGTCATGCCAGACGATGTTCAGTGCATCAGTCAGATAGTTGTCGCAGGGTTTAGAAGACGGGAGGTTTATCAGACTCGATCAGAAAAGTATTCCCTGCACCACCAACTTTAAGTCCACCAGAGACGATGTCTTTGCCAAAGAAATTGACATGATACACAGCTACCGAAAAATAATGACCGTAATGTCGGGAGGAAAGGCTATATCGTCTGGACAGTTGTATGAAAATCAAAAAAACCAAGTTTGAAAATATTTTCGATGCGGTATTTCACCTATCGCGACTCAACTTGTGCATTATTTCCTTGGGGGGCGTGTAAAGGGGAGAGTATATTGCAGGGTTAAGAGGGATTTCATTCTCGATGCAAGGACAGACAGGAATGGGGTTTGGATGGTTCTGTCGAGGGTAATGAACACGATTTATTGACAAATCTGTCATATTCTGCTTCAGCTCTTGACTCTCCACTTGAAGCTGCTCGACGGCTATTTTCAGTTGGCGGACTTGCTCCCCCAATGACTTCCATGTATCTTCTTTCGTCTTGTCACGCGAAGAAGAACCCGGTCGACGTTCAGTTGTCGACGTTCTCGTAGGTACGGTTATTACGGCCATTTCTGGCAGGATATTTTCGGTCATCTGCTTCACCATTTTCCTCAATAGAAAAAGAATTAACACAAGTATCAATGGTTTCAGAAAGCTCACGATAGCGTGATCGATCGTCCCGAAAAGTCCGCGCTTCAGCACGGTGATATTAAAACAAAACTCTTAATCGAGATGAGAACTAACAAAGGTATGTTAAAGTATGTAAAAGGTTACTAAAACCCTTATTTGGAATTAATTACGCTAGTTATCCTCTACAGGGCGTCGTAACTACGGTCGTCCAATGGCTTGTCTTTTGATAACAGGATGTCTCACACTGGATCTCACAAGGACACAGCCGCTTTCATCCACAGTCGCCGAGACTAGAGCAACTTCCTCCCTTTCCAAACTAGCATCGTAGATTTCCCGTTGGCGCGCGTTTTGGATAGGGCCTTTCGATGGCCGCCATTTCCCGTTTGCCAAACTTTATATACTTCGTGGGTTAAATTGGCCTTTCTTGCTAATTTACCACGACGTTACTTCTTTTATTCTTCTTAACTTATTCTGCATTTTCTACGCATAATCGTTACGTCCTGTAACAGGTTTGTTTAGTGTACATTTTAATGCTGAAAGTTTTGGTCCTCGTCACCTTAATAAAGCGAATACTATTATTATTATTATTAACCTGACACTATTGCATGCGTGTATTTTGTATGCGAACTCAAAACGCCTGATCGGCCTATGACAACACTCATCGTGTAGTTGTCGGATAACGGCTGGCCGATGGATGCATCATCATGCGTCTTCAAAGAGATTCTGACAAACCGTCGAATTCTTTAATTTGTAAGCTCAGCATAAAGCGTATTGGGAATTATGTACGATAGTCGGTTATCCTTGAGTGATCATGCCATTACAGTCTTCGTGAAATATTTTCGACAATATTTTTTAGTTCGCCTTTTAAGGTGACTTGAGGTGCGTTCAAATTTAATAATAAAGGCTTCAGTAGATGTCTGTTTCGACGGTTTTTAAAAAGACTAGTAGTGTGATGTTGATGTTGTGCACTGTAGTAATGCATTGACCTCCGATTTAATGACTATTTAAAACAATTTTGTCTGATATTCGATGATCAGGAAACTGAATCCAAGACACCTCCCACTTCTTGCAACCTCCTCGTCTCCCATGACCCTTTCTGTCCATTTTATTCCAGAATTTTAAATGTAAATCTCATCGAACAATGCAAAGGCAATAAAACGTACAGTACCCACATGAACGATTTCACCTTGAAGTTCGGCCATTGGAAACTCGGAGACGTTTTCATATTTGGTATTAAAACGGTTTGCTGCTGCAAGCGTGGGTCCTCTTGATTGTAATAAAGTGCTACTATTAAACAATTGAGTAATACACTATTTGTACTCAAATATTGGTCGTTAGATAAATTTAATTTGCTTGTTTTCTCTAATCATGCACATGATGGGATTGTATGCTTTAATTGTGTTTTTGGGAGTTAATAAAGACGTATGGCGATGAAATTCTGACGCCCAAATCTGAGAAGGTGCAGTTATTCCTATTAAATAACAATGGTATCTGTTTAATAGCTACACCATGAACAAGAATTATTAATCTTTCTGTTTCAAATCCGCAGGTATTGCGTGGAGGCCTAATTTACTGAATTAAAATGGTCTCGGAAACGCGTGGTGATTAATAGTTTGTCGATTTTGTGGAGAAATCCTGTCAAAAGATATCCTGTCGTCACGGTTTTAAAACAAATATAATGTCAGTATTTGTGATTGCTGGGGCAGTTGGATTAATAACAGAACCACAAGCAGTGGTAGTATGAGTATTTCTTAGTGCTGTATTATCATAGGCATTAATATACGCTATATTAGTAGTACTAGCAGTAGTAGTATTTGTAGTACTAGCAGTAAGAGTAGTAACAGAAGCACTAGCAGTGGTAGTATGAGCATTGCTTAGTGTTGTTGCATCATGAGCATTAATGGAAGCTATATTAGTAGTATTAGCAGTAGTAGTATTTGTAGTACTAGCAGTAAGAGTAGTAACAGAAGCACTAGCTGTGGTAGTATGAGTATTTGTTAGTGCTGTAGTATCATGAGCATTAATGGAAGCTATATTAGTAGTACTAGCAGAAGTAGTATAAGTAGTACTAGCAGTCATAGTATTAGTAGTATTAGCAGTAGTAGTGTTAGTCGTACTAGCAGCAAGAGTATTTGGAGCAGTAGTTGTGCTGGTTGCAGCACCATTAGCAGTAGCAGTAGTTTGTCAGCGATTATATTTTGCAGAAGCTGGGTGTGTCCGATACAGGTTTCGGATATTTGCTCTGGATCGGACAACGCCAGTTTCCACTTTTGTTAACAGACATAACCAGAAAATTGCTTGGTAACAAATATTTTGGTCTAGTGAACCGCCGCATGTACAAAAAACCTTATTGCAGATTTTTGAGGTTGAGGGTGAAAAAAAAGTATTTCTTTCCATCAACCCAGGAGTCCAATATGCTGTTACCTTTCACGTGTGACCTCCCAGTGTCCTCAAGGCCACGCTTGCAAGAGCCAGCACGCAACCCTGATCCAGGATAGTCACCTTACAATCGTGGAAACACGTAACCATGCTTTTAGCATCCTTAAAAAACTCAAAATATCAAGGCGAGGCATTTTTATTATCTCGGCCCATTTAGCCCAATCATCTTCGTGTTTTAGTTGCCCAAACGCGGCATTTCCACCGCCAACCAATTGGCTTCCTTGGGATAAATGTCCGTGCATTGCCATTGGCCGCTTAGTTTTCCCATGTCCACGGCGACCACGTAAATTGTTCGCCTACCACCCACTCACAGTACATGCTGCCGCGGACCTTTCGGAGATTATTATTATTATTATCATTAGTCGTTTTTGTTGTTGTTGTAGATTGCAGACAAAAAATCGACCACTTTTGGACCTCTTCGAAAAACAGATGCCAACAGTCCATTCCATCCACAAATAGGCGGTTGTAAAGGCTTGCTGGCACTTAATTCTCTAGATTTTTTAAATTATTCGCATTCTCATCGCCCGCCTATGACGTGGACCCACAGCCGACAACGTTTTCTAATTTTTCGTCAATAAAAACCGAGTTGCTATAGGCAGGTTGACAGGGTACCATTGTCTACGATAATCTATCGAACAATAGAAACGCCGATGCATTCTCTCCGATTGATAGAACAATGTGTGACTGCCGTTGCCGGGTGAAAAACGCATTTATTTTTTTGGATTTCAACCCCGCTACACATAGTCAGCAAGTGTTGTGAGAAATTACCTGTCACAACACCCCCCTCTCCAAAAAGCACGGATACCCACTGTTGTGCGTATCAATATGTGCCGCCCTAATTTCGCATCGTCATCGTGTAAGGGCTCCGTCACGCAAGCCGTACTAACGACTCCGACCTTAGCGTCACCCCTGGAAGTCAACTCTCAATAGTCGCTCGGGGTAGCCAAATACAGGTAAACCGCTCAACGGGATGGCGGGGGGGGGTGGACTAATTGAGGTAACGTCAGCGGAAAACTCAGACGCCTCTCTGGGAACATTTATGGGTCCACACTCTAAGAATCCACCGCTCTGAAGGTGATTCCGTTGTACGACCTCAGGGGATGCCACCTGTCAATTATTCCCAGGAATTTTCATTAAAATGGAAGAAGCCGGCTCATCGTCTATCAAGGTAGACACATACGGCTACACGCGCGTCGTTCACGCATCGATTTTTATCGATCCGAGGTAACGCCAAGATCGAAGATCCACTAAAAGCCGTGACTATGCAACTGAGAGTTCGGTCTTGGCGACACAAGTGGTCAGCAATTCTTTACGTCCTGATGATAGTTCTCGATTTCTACATGAAAATTATCATCATCAATATTATCTCGCGGGGAGAGCATTACTCAATGACTCACTTGACCGTAGAAAGACGGTTGGTGCGGCGGGAACGATTACAAGAACCGCTGCTCAATATTCTAATGATTAGTCATCCAATAGGACAGTGTTTCTCAAACTTTTTCACTCGCGACACACTTGAATGAGAGATTGCGATCTCTTTGTAAATTTCACCTTCTTGTGCGCCTCTGCTAGAACCTTCGCCAACTACAACTTGTTGTTTCTTGGCGTGTGCAAAAGGCGCATTAGAGATGGGATGGCTGGTATCGAAGCTTCCGGGAAACACCGACCCCCTCCAAATTCACCTGGATGACCTAGACTCAGAAACCCCGCGCAACTAACAACAGATTAAATCGCACCGCTGACATTTAACGCCAAATAGCACGTTAAAATGGGGGTAGATACTAAGAAGCTGGGAGGAAACCAAGACTAATGTCTGCGAAGAAACCGTAAAGAAAACTGGCTTGACTAGCTCGCGGTATCTAGTCGCGAAGGGGCAGGAGCGAAACTCGTTTTAAATCGAAAATCACCTGTTTAATTATATAGTTGTATGGTAAAGGGTGTACAATTTATGATTGATAAATTATCTATTACAAATGTCAAACCTGTGCACGCTTACAAACCTTCAAAGTTACGAGGACATTACATTTGGTGATAGCGGTGTCAAACGTGAAAGATACAACGTTTTCTTACCAACACGCCCCTCGCAAATCTACCTGCCCCAACCAAATGCACCCATCTGAGCAGCAACACGATCAGGATGTGTTCCAGACACCACCTTTCGAGGGAAGAGCCATTTCCCCTCCAGATACGTATTCCACAGGCTACACGCGCCAACTCTATCCAATTGCCCTCAGTCCTGTAAAACCCGCCCACCTAGTTACTGCCACACCAGACTATCAGGCATCTTTCGCCCCACAACACCTCTGACCGCCAATCCTTCAAAGGACCGACAATTTCGGCCACTGGATTCCCAACACCCGTGCCTACCTCTAATTGGTCCCAGAACCCTTCCGCAAGCTGGCCCTCCGCGCACTCCTTGACCCTGAAGTGACCTCCCAAGTAGACGGCCTCGCCCCATACTCGCAATACTTTGAAGCTCTAGAACAGCTGTTTCAGTTCAGTTCGGGCACCAATGACGCATACTTCAAGCGTACTTCTTCTGGGATGAGCAACCGGAAAAACGAATCTCTAGCGAAGCTCATTTGCATTTGAATGGGTAAGAAAACAAACCAAATCGCCGTATTGGAAAGGTCTCCCGTCTTACTGTTTGATGTGTCTTTTGGTGATTGAGCCATAGTCGTGCCGAAATGTCATCGGAATTTCACCAAAATAATCCACAATTGGAAGACATTTGCATTGTAGAATTGATCATTCATAAATGGTAAACCTTCTACTATGTATATCAATAAAGAGATGATTGTTTTCCATTCAAAACGAGTGTTTATTTCGAATTTGAAAAAGGAACTGTATTTGATATGCCAGGGCTGGGATCGGCCAGTTGTCCACAGAATCCATATTCCTCCCACCGAATGAGTGCTCGGAATTAAACCATTTCCACGTTCACTAAAACATATCGGGAATTCAATAAGGACGATACAAGGTTGCTTGCGACCAAAAGCCGAATCCTCCTTTGTTAAATTGTAAAATATAAGTAATTACTAAGTTAATCCGCGTAGGTCCATCAAAGACACGTCTCGGATTTGGTAAATACGCTCATCACACCAGCTAGTGTTCCCGGGTCACGTGAGACACCTGGTTTGCGTGGGTGTATGCATGGAACAAACAAAAATAGCAGTCTGTTTTAAACAATGACCTTTTACTGCATGGTCACGCTATCATTGATGTGGTCGAGTGGTCAAATTCGTCGTCTTAATGCTTTCGATTGCTTCATTTGGCATTTTGACCCCCAAGTCAACTGACAACTATATGCCTGGCGTTACGTGTGGACACCGAATCAGTGACATTACAACAGGGACACCGCTTCCTAGGCCGAACACCATTAGTTTCAATTAATGTCAACGGCTGACACACTTGGTCCTAGCAACTACAATTAACGTATTTTAGGCACACAGGACGCATAGTGCCATTCAGTAAAACACACTCCTGCAGATACCGGCGTGGGTTGTTGGGTAGGGGGGTGAAGGAGGCTGTGCCTATGGTTTCGACCCTGTGAACCTCAACACTCGTCTCCCAAATCTTGGCTGATCCAATGAGCGCAGACCTGGATTAAAAGCGTTTGGGCTGAGTGGTCTTCCGATAACTGCATGGCGTTAAACACACCAAAATGTCTAACAACCATTTATCCAGGAGTACCAATGACAATCCCGCAGTCTCTGCGTAATGGTTCGCCGTGTCGGGTTTCAATGCGCAATACTATAGCTTTTAATGCCTCAATAAAGCGATTACACTTAAATAGTTCATAAATAAAGCAACATACACCTCAACCACGCACACTCTTTTCAACAGCCACTCCATTGGAGTAGAACCCACCTGTAACGAGAACTGTCACCATTAACCAGGTGGCTATACGTCTCTTTTATTAGCACCCCCATCTACAGGTGATTTTGAGAAGAGTTAGGACACCCCGCACCAAACCGGTAGCCCCCCCCCCACCTCTCCGCTATGCTCAATCCACGATAGAGAGCACCACCCCCTTCAAGACACCACCAGTCCTTCATCCAGCAGCTCAACCATGTGAAAATGGACGCTGATGTGTGTGTGGTGGTGGTGGTGGGGGTATGAAAATTTCTGACTCAACCACGGTCCAGTGAGAGCGTGACTATTAAATTTGTGCCATTCCAGGGCAACACGTGCGCACAATTCGAATGCACCGCCAAGATGTTTGGTTTAGCGGCAGTAAAACGGAGAGAATTGTTAAAATAATTGTACGCGCCTTATTGAGTTCACGAGGTGTGGTGGGGGCATTGTTTGATACAAAATAGTGTCCCACTTTGATTGTTGCCAGTTCGGTGTTTTTTCACTGTTGGGTGGTGGTTATTCGAAAATGTGAACTTCTTTCGATCGATTGTACAAAAATATTATTTGGTCCATTTCATGATTTTGGCCTCCTTAAGCATAGCAAGATGAAAAAGAAGCATAGCATATTGCCTTGATTCATTTACTTTGGTTGCCACAACAACAACTACTACTACTCCTACGACGACTACTACTACTACTACTACTACTACTACTACTACTACTACTACTACTACACCTGCTACTACAAACGACTACTGCTACTAATCCTACTGAAGCTACTAATACGGCTGCTTATGATGCTACTACTACTACTACTACTACTACTACTACTACTACTACTACTACTACGACTACTAATAGCGATATAAAGGTAAACTGCATCCCTAGAAAATTGATTTGCAATATCCCACTTGAGTAGAAGAGTCTCTCTCGTTAACAAAAAATAAGGAATCGAATTTCTATTTTTTTTGTAATTTATAAAGCCTGATCGAACGCGTATCTTCAAACCCAAAACGCTTACGATAACTACATGCACATGCACGCCTTAACCCGATTGGCTGCCTGGCTGCATGCGTCCGGCATGCTCACCCACGCACCAATGACGAAGCGGCTGGAGCGCCCAAGCGAGGAGTCTGCCAGAACAGGTTTAACATTCCATCATGGAGGCCCTGTCAAAACTGGTGAGTAAATCCGCTGTCTTGTCCTGTCTTGTTTGGGACCCACGTCTTGCCTGAGACGTCGTGGATTCAGAGTAGGAATTGTTCCGACACGCCTGCATGGACCTGTAGACCCCCAACCCCACCCCACCCCACCCCTAGCCCACCCAGTCTCGTGCAGATCCACTCAGGCATCAAATCAATGTTTCACAGAGCCACGCAAGGGACCCCTCCCTGCCCTCCCCACCCCCAATTTTTAGAATGTCTGAAACAGAGTGGATTTAGCCTCTTCCACCCACGACCCAACAAAAAGATTACTTCACATACTACTCTTTTTCATTTAAGCCCTCTGTCTGCTGTCCCCAGGTGACCAGTCATTCGGCTTCGCTGGGATTTGCCGATTTCCTCTCCGTCTCCGATCACGGGGGCAATCGATCGATGCTCGCAGGCCTGCAGCACCCACCACCCCATCTGATTGAGCACAACGAGCAACCGACAGCCTCCCTGACACAACCGCTCCACGTCAAGATGAGTCCCTCCGGCACCGAAGCAGACCACGCCCAGAACCACCCCTCCTCGTCGTCGATGATGGACCAATTCTCCGGCCACCATCAGCAGCCCCCCAAGAAACGATCAACGGATGATATTCCCGTATTGTGAGTTGGTCGGTGAAATGTTTGCAATTGAAGCGAAATTGAAAACCAATCTTGGTGGGGGCTACTATGCAGAATCGGTCAGCGGCTGGTTTCATCATTGCCTGTAGTCAAGGGTCTAGACGACGGGGTGTAGAGATTCGGGTCACATCTGATTAAAATCTGATTTCATCTACATTAATATAGCCCGAATTCCACAAGTCGACCGAGTTCCATGTGTAAAATATTATCGGGCATATCCATGAAACAAGTCTGCTAAACCTCTAGCATAAGATCGCCGCACAAAAGCAAATCTCGATGGCGGAAGCTTTTGGGGCTGAAGCCTCACTTTCGACGGCTTCCTCGATCGCAATTGGCCGGATGGGTTCGTCTTTCTCCTCTACAATTGGCTAATACATGGGCGGTCGATACAAGTGTTCATCGTGCTTCGCGTCCTACCGTTCATTAAAACAACAGGTCGATGACGAAAACAAAACCTGCAATAACGCCGTTTAGTAAAGTTCATGATTGGAATGCAGTTTCAAAACGACTGCTGTTGTTGTTCTTGATGATGATGATGTTGATTTTATTTATGTTGTTGGTTTCAGGGACCCCTTTCCAGGCTTCTACGGATTTGACCTCTACCGTCCTCTTTGCGAGGGGGCCTACGACAGTTTGGAAACGAAACCGAGCACAGCATTCTTCGTAAGTTATTCGAAAAACAAAACGCGCGCTTGCCCTTGTTTTAGTCGATCAATGTGGCGTGGATATTGAGTTATTTTTTGGGGAATTTTCGACGAGAGGGAATATAATCGATATTGTAAAATTGTTCAACAAGCAATAAGAAATACGAAGGATATTGTAAAAATCATCACGAGGCCTGTTCATGGGTGTATTCGACGGATCCAGACTTAAGAAATGTTTCTAATCTCAAACCCTGAATGTGTTCAGCTTAGTTGGCGTGGCAGGAACAGGCGATTTTATAATAATAACAAGTCTGCTGTTTTAAAGTCTTAATCGTAATCCCGTATTTGAATGAAATTGTGAAAAACAGCCGTGCTTGTCAGGTGACTTTGAGGCTGTCTGGGATGGGGGTGTAGCAGTGGGTTTCCGTATTTGTAAGAGATGAATCCTTTACACAACCAAGTGCGTCCCACAATGCAATAAGGATATGTGCGATGTTATACGAACCGCCATCATGGCCATTGGAAGCTGATGTGGATCTTCACCTTGAAGGAGATTATGAAACCGGCTTTTTCACCGGTGAATACCGACCATTCCCCCACAATTCCTTTCCAGGCGTGCGTGCTTTGTTCTCTTCCAGTTCTTCAAGGACGAGCAGGGCTGGACGAACCTCTTCTCGAAGAAGGCCCCCACCTGGTGGACGCTGTCCTATTGGTGCCAGCGGCAGCCCCCAGATGGCTGCTTCATTCGTCTGACCCCAGTCTACGGCACCTCGGACAAACAGCAGGAGGTCATCCAACGCTGCATGGAGGACTTTATGGCCTCCCCGTCACCCGGGGAGTCTCGTTACAGCATGATCCTTGTCGGAAACACCCAGGCCGACTACTTCTTCGACCCAATCACCTCTCGGCTCTGTGTCACCGTGCCCTTTGAGCGACCAAAAGGTAAATCAGTAATTGCAGCAGTCGTTATTGTCGTCTCGCAGTAATTGGAAAATTTCAGCGTGACCCCCGTAACTGCACCATATTGATCCTTAGTAGGCTTTGTCGTTTTCCGATGAATTGAAGGTCTTGTATCAGAATCGTAGGGTTCCAGGGCGAAAGAGGGAGACTGAGATGGAGAAGTTGAAGGATTCGCTAATTTAACCATTTCTGGAATGAGGAGTACAGGCGAAGATGATCCCGGATGTGACAGATCCTGGAGGGGTGACACCTCTACCCTTTGCCCAATCGATTGCCTCCGTCAAGGCACGAGAACTGTATTTTTTTGTCGGTTTAATCGCGGAGAAGATCTCTTGGGTCCCGTTTGCTGGCGGTGGGGGTGCCGGAGACTCGTTGAGGGTTTGAATTCCCGGATATCCGTCTGTGGTGGCTGCCACTGCAAGCTGCTATTTGGAGCAACTTTTGAGTTGAGTGTCAGATATTCGCCAACACGAGCTGAACACGCGAAATCACGACGGCAATCTGTAGCAACCCAAACATGCACTCTTCCTGCAAACGTGACAACGTTACGTGGATATACGACGCAAAATAATCCTTGGTGCAGGGCTTTGTTGTGTTTGGGAATGAGGGGAATAATTGTGAAAAAAGATTACATTTTCAGGCGATCGCATCTAACTGGGTCAGAATTTGATTTACTCGAGTAAGCAGCTCCCAAATGTACCGTTTTGGGAGATCTACAAAAACAACTACTGAAGGGATGGGGTCGGGATTGAATGCCTCGAATCCTCCGTTAAGCAAACATGCTCCATCTTAACCCAACGCCCAGTCGTCAATTCGGCATCTCATGTCTCACAATATCAACTAGGACAAAAGCACACTTTAAATCAAATTGCTTCTGAGTACGCAACATTTTATAAAATACGGCGCCCCCAGAACCACCTGTGTTGTCTATCAAAACCATCTCTGTTTATCTTCCAATCATCATTTTAGAAGGCTGTGAGTACAGCCAATTCAATGGCCAATTCACGTGTTTCAACAGCTGTCTTTACAACGGCGGACAGGGCAATAAGAAACCGCTGTACATCATCGTGACACTCGAGCGACCAATCAAGAGGTAGCACAGACGATAACCCCGTATATATTTCTTAAAACGTGCTAACATTAACTTCGTGCAAGCACGGCCGCGTGCGCACATGTCTGTATTTTGGTGTGTGTCTCCGCAAAACGCACGTGCGTGCACGAGGGTAGAGAAAGTTGCCATGGCTAGAAGCACTATATAATATGTGCGTGTTTCTACAGGTGCATGGCATCTGTACGAGCCGTAGGGGTGCTCATATTATGAAGATTATTAGGGTTCTCACATGACAGAGCAGCCACGTGCAGAAACTGGGTTTCCACGCCGGTGACGACCACGTGGTAGACAGAGGCCCGTGGAATGAAAGAATAAGGGTGGGGGGGGGCTGTTTTGCTCTAAATAAACGTGTTGGTGAGTGCTCTTCGGGTGGCTCTTAAGTCATGCAAGAACTGAAGACGAACCATCATCGACAATTCTTTAAATTCACCAAAAGAACAGATATCTGTTAGCGTGCACATTCATACATTGAAGACTCTTCACTGGATATATCAATAAATCGATGATTATTTTCCATTCAAAATTGACGTTTACTTTGAATTTGAACTAGAAACTCCAACTTGAACGGCCTTGTATTATGAATCAGACAGTGGAATCATAAACATTTTTAGCAACCGTAAATTAAGTCTAGCCGGAAGTTTTCTAACCCTCATTTTGACCAGGAGACTGGATTAACCTCAAATTGTCTATCTAATACTTTCGACCAGCACTCCGGAGACATAGCAACAGGTAATAGACATACACACACACACACACACGCCTAAACTACTCCTAACAACTTACGGGCGTTCAGACTCAAAAATAGTGGGGGTGGGAGACGAACTGTCTGGAATTTTGAGAAATTAAACATCTCAACCACGGGAGGTTTGTTTAATTCTTACCAGAACTTAACAGGCAACAATTGAACGCAAACTTATTATTATTATTATTTGAACATTTGATTTCTTCTAAATTACCACGAAGGCGGCGTGACCCCTGACCCCACGACCGGACGTACTACTTCATAAGGGTACCCTGTTAGAGGAAACACCGGTTTAATGGGTGGCATTTCGCTGAAAGGTCTTGGTGATAAGTTCACAGGTGGCTCTGCGACTCGAAGCCAGGACAATTCACCTCAGGTGAACCGCTCCGGCATCGAGAGGAGATTTTTGGGGGGGTAAATCAGATAAGACAACATCGATGAGTTGCTAGAAATAATACCAGGCAACAAACGAATTGGCCATCACTGCGAATTGGTTTGGGGTCCTTGTGAAACCCTTAAATCTGTTCTGCTTCAGCGGCGACGGTGTAAACCGGCAATACGAAGTGCTCGGGCGCCAGTGTCTCAAATTCCGCAGCTGCGCCTGTCCGAAACGCGACAAAGACAACAACGAACGCCGACTGGTACAGGACCTGAACGATTGCATGAGTGTCGTCGGTGGAACGTCTACCGGCAAACGCCGGCGACCAGACGGTGGTAGGTAGAGTTGCGGTTTTCCACCCAATCAGCAAACAACACCGTGCTCAACCCGGCTCTACGTTTCAGGCATTTCAAGGAATTCTGTGCGTGGAAGCGGTCGAGGGAAGTGTTTCACGCCCGCGGATCGCCTCAGTCCCTCGGAGTACTTCCAACACCATCACCACCACCAACAGACCCAGCAACAGGACCACCTGGGTCAGTTCGACGACACCGTCCAGATCGACGGTGAACCCTACCACCTCATCCTGATGCCCGCCTTTCTGCCCAATGGGGCGAACACCCTGCGCCAGATGCTCTCGACCCTCCTGAAGACCTTCCAGACTGCGCGGGACGGGGACCCCGAGCGGAAGGTGTTCGATGCCTACGGCGCTGCCAAGCATCAGGAGGAGCTTCTACAGGCCATCAGTACGATGGAGGTCAGAATCGCCTCGATGCTGTGAGCAACTGTGCTATAATTTTGATTTTCGCTTCTCATCAGGAGTATGATCAGCTAGAGTGCACCGATTTAGTCGTATTCGAAGTTCCGTTTTCGACGATTTATCCTCCTCCTCCTCCTCCTCCTCCTCCTCCTCCTCCTCCTCCTCCTCCTCCTCCTCCTCCTCCTCCTCCTCCTCCTCCTCCTCCTCCTCCTCCTCCTCCTCCTCCTCCTCCTCCTCCTCCTCCTCCTCCTCCTCCTCCTCCTCCTCTTGACGCATTTCCGCTCCTTTCTTTCATTTGAAACCAAATAAATAAATATTAATTGGTTTTCTGATGAAGTTACCACTGAACATCGGCAAATATTAATGTTTCTTTTTTTAAATTTTTTCCAGACGTGAAATTCAGCCATCCCTGACTTTCACCATGCCCAACAGCTGTTCGATGGATTCCCAGACAAATTCCACCACCTCACAGGTCTCTGGTGGTCCAGTGGTGGATCTCATGAACAGTTCAACACTCGACCTACTCTCTTCCGATCCTCTGCACTCCCAACAGAACCTCCTGAAACCCACGGGTGCCTCGACCTTTCTGCAGTCCTTCTCCCCCCACCCGAACTCTTCGCCCACCAACGACTACCACCGACGAATGAGTTTCCCAAACACCTCACTGCCGACCAGCGGACAACAGCACCTTCAGCACCCGTCTCAGCGATGTTTCGATGCTTCCAACGAGCTCTCAGTGGGGAATTCGTCCATGGAATCCAGCACCACCGCCGCTGCAGCCTATGCCATGATGCCATCGGCCTTCCAGTGCTTCCGAAACAACTCGGCGCTGAACTACCAACCGAACATGTTTATGCCCACCTCCCAGTCCATGGACGAGACCTCGACGATGTCTTCCGTGCATCCGGACAATTCCTCGGTTGGAGGGGCGTCCCTGTTATCGACATTTGCCGGAAGCTCTGTCGTGAATATGCCGACGCCGAAGATGTTTGAAGGAAACACGGGAACACAGACGGTCTCCTTGGTGGTGAACACGACTGACGCCTCAATGGTGAGTGACCATGGGAGCCGGACTAATTACAATGCTACAGATGACGGGGATAACTTGTGTTGCCCTGAATACCCAGAAACATTGAATTGGGGGTCTTGGGTTGTCCTGACGACGAAGACAAGAACGCCCTCCATCAACTGCTAACACCGGAAGCAATAGCGACGTGATGGGTAAATTATGTAGTTACGAAAGACGATGGTCAACAGACCCAATTGCTTAAATGTTTGCCTTTCTGCAGTCCGGAAAGGTGTTTTCCCTAATCCAAAGAATAAATCATTTTGCTAAACCGGAATATAACTTATGTATCTCCCATTATCACTTTGACACCCCAAGTCCCAGGAATCATATTAAATTCGAGGTAACTGCATTCTACCGGTTCGTTTGTTGTCCCACTAACACCGCTGCTAACAGAGAACTGTGACATGCCGCCTAAATACCAACCCATCTGTTGAAGTGTGTCTGGGTGTCGGAATAACACTAACGGCGTGCGTGTTCCATTTTTTGCAGACCAATTCGTCGGGCGGAACGCCATCACCGATATCTCCAGCTTCCTCAAGCAAACATTAGCAAGCCTGCTGCGACTATCTTCTGCAAATCTCTGCCTCTCCCCACCCACCCCAACTCCATCATTTTATCTGCATATTTTGGTTCCAAATGACTGTCGCAAATTATGTATATAATCTCGGACGCGCTCATATACATTTAGGTCCTGTTATGACACGACTGCGAGAACTGTCTTCCGTAATGTCTGTATACCTTCTCTCTTGCGTCCCTTGTGGGTGATTCGGGGTGGGGGTCTTGAATTTACATAAAGTGCCATTGTTTTTCTAAATCTCTGTTTTGGCAGTCTAATGATGTTGGAGACAAACGGACATCTCGCGGTGCTGGGATTCGAGAAATAGAATTGAGGTTAGTTGAAGTCTCAACATAGCGGAAGCATTGAAACCCCCGGGTCAATTAGAATATGGCCAAAAAATCTACTCCCATAATTGATGGCAGCATTCAACAGTCACAACAGGAAATGCAGACGGTTTACTTAATTAATATAAGTAGAAATAATTATATTGAAATAGCTAAATCACAAACAACAAGCAAAATGCGAAGATAATTGCCAGAACCAATTAGGACGTAAGACCACCGTCATCATAGGAATGTTCGTCGATCGAAGGACTGGAGGCACTGAAAGGACGATGATAAGGAGGCGGAAGATCTGCGAAGGAGAGTTGCTGAGCCTTTGACGCCAAAACAACTTCTATCAAGTGGTGGTGGTTTTGGTTGCTGTGATGGCCACTGCCGTTGCTACGACGACCGCGGGGTGAACGGAGCTCTGAGATGACGGGCAGTCGCGCTAGCAGGTTGGTCAGTTCCGCCCGACTGCCGCAGTAGAAGCCGAAGGCACAGCAGGGGTCGAGTTTTCGCGCGGGCATTAGGCGCGGGGTCGGACAGTGCCAGGACTACAAAGGACATGAAATAATGCCTTACATGTTGGTCATACATTTGCCATTCAAACACCTCGAGAAATGTTAGCGGACAGATGTATGCAAACCTACGCATAGTTTAATTTCGCTGAAGGCCTCGCAAATGGATCAAACAAACAAACAACAACTTGTCTAGAGCTAAAAAAAGGTGTCAGCTTCAACGGGAGCCATTTTGCCAACACTACTCGCAGTTACCCACTGTGCGCCATCATTAACTGGAAGAAGCCCCCAATCGATAAAGGTTTCAAGACACCGTCAAGGTCATTAAGAGGTTCACAATCGTGTATATGAGCACCGTATCCTGGAACCTGGATATAAGAACAGAGAATGAATCATTCCTACTGATCCAATTCACCTACCAGCGAAACCCGTTAAAACATTGACAAAACAACAGATACCCAGCCCACAGAAGTGAATGTCTCCCATTGGGCTCTATGTGACGTCCGATTATCCCCACAATCCGTTAAATCGTCAACGCTTTGGCCGATACTGTTCACTTCGCGCCGAGAGATTGGAAAACCGGTGTCTACTACCAATCTCTAAAGCGGATTGGAGTCTCCAGCTCTTCGGAGACGAAATAAGACGACGCTGTTACACACACGAAGAAGTAGCTGTCTACAACGAGTATTTCGGCCTTTCAAACGCGAGCCTCTTGCCGCCAAGGGTGGTGTTGAAACTAAAAAAGGATTGGTACGCTCTGGGCTTGCAGTCCGTCTACAGTGAGCGCAGCTGGAGCTAGAACCCGGGACATCAACCACAGCACGCCCTGTGAAACCTCATTCCCGCCCCCACACACACACCTACCGAGACATCGAAGACGCCATCGGCTGGACCGACGTCAACGGCGTCCTGGCACAAGTGTGGGTCCAAGTAGATCAGCTGATCTGCCTGGGCACCGGCGACGAAGACGGAGTGACGCGGTCGGCCCCCGACGAGACCCACAGAGGAGGCGTCCTTGAGGAGACGCAGCACCGTCGGCACATAGGCGGCCTCGATGCGCCGTCCCGCCCCCAGACGCATCGGGACGAGGAGGAGGAGGCCGCGTCGGTCCCGATGCCGAGGTCTCTGCGGCCTCGCGGCGACGCCTCCGACCTCGTGGAGGGTCACAAAGGGGTCGGAGAGGTCAAGCGGAGGAGGTGGCTGATAGGAGACTGCAAAAATAACATTAACGGTAAGAACGGGCTCCGTTGACCCTTTGGGGGACTGCCAAGCCACAGCTGGGGTAATGCTCCGGGGGTTTGTCACCACCTAACCTCGCACATTTGGTTCAGAGTAGCTCGCCTTCAAAACAAAAAAAACAGAAACTATTTCGAATAAAGAGCCTACTTAAATATACAACAGTAGCAAGGGTATTATGTGACGGACAGGAGAGGGCTGGGGGAGGGGAAGTCGAACACGGGTCCATCACCAACAGAGCGAGCCACCGCTTTGGAGACGGGCCAGAAGAGGTGTCCGTATACGAGCGGATCCCGGCAGGAGGAGATCAATCACACCCCGCGGATTCCACGATCACAACGGGATCGCGCAGACGAAGAGACGGACGATTTAAATGTTTCGATTGTCGTCAGCGGCCACCAGTGGGAAACGGGCTCAGTCAATGTGGCGACCGCCGGAAACACGCGACCGTCGACATCAATGGTCAGCCATTTCGATCGCAGCGGCAGGCTATGGTGGTGCCTTGGTTGGAGAAGAATCCCAACACTACGACCGGCGTCCAAGAGCAGCAATGCTTCAACAACCTTCAGTGCACCTTCCTGGGCGACGTCCAACAAGTAGCACAACAGCCTTCCGTTAATTGGGCGACCGTCAACCCCCCTCTCGTTAAAATCAGTCAAAGTTCCGAATTCTACCAGCAAGAGGACGTCGTTGTCATGAGGAATCTCGGAAAGGTCAGTGAGGCACGTCCAGAAGTCTCTCCAACACGTCAGACGACAGGCCACGTGGTCTTAGGTTACACGGAACATGGAGACTGCGATGGGACGAAACGCAATAGAAAAGTTGAAAAACCGCAAGTCTCCCTGGGAAGATGGAGATGCATTCCAGGCGCGACTTGAGCTGCAGAAGGTCTAGGGGATACGCGCTTGGAAACGAAAAAGGGTTCGGACCTGGCAGCAGCCTCCGATCGATCCGCGACACCCATGAAGCTGCCGGTTTCTCGTCCTCTGGCACGAGAGGCTGGCCGCACCAATGAAGAAGAGACACATGTCAGTCTGTCTTCCTCAACGATGTGTCAGTTCCAGCACAACCACGAGTCGAAAGCGTCAGGAAAGAGTTCCATTAACTGCGGCTGCACCGAGATCAGGCTGCCGACAACGGTTCGCGTCTACCCCACTAGAAGCTGAGATTGGAAGATTGGAGATCACCGGAGTCTACGACGACGACTATCTAAAGCGGGCTTGCGCGAACGACGAAACATGACGCCGTTGTGGAAAAACAGAGAAGTTGTCAACCCTTTTACAACTCCGTGGGCTACAGTGTTTCCACCACGTTCTCTACAGACCTTTCAACCCGGGGTCTTTCGCGGTCGCTGCTACTACTGCTGCGGCTGGAGCCAGAACTGAAGTGGACGACAACCCGGCTGCCTCTGACGCCTGATCGCCGAGCATGGGCGGCCACAGTTCGCGAGGCTGTCGGTTCATCCTTTTCCAGGACAAAGAAGAACGCTAAGAACGCTCAAGTGAAAGCAGACGTCCAACCGCGTGTCGACAGCGCCAATGAGGCCTTCTACCAACCCCTCCCGTGCTAGCCTGGCTACAAGAAACACGGAGCTTTCAAACAGCTGTCAATCGCCGTCGCCATGTCCACGCGGGCGCTGGAGAAACAGTGGTCAAGGCGGCGGCTGGAACGCCACCCGCGCTAGCAGTTCGTCCACGGAGAGGGCAGCTGGAGCCAGAACTGAAGTGGACGACAACCACCTGCAGCTCCGTCGGGCGGCCACAGTTCGCGAGGCTGTCGGTTCATCCTTTCCCACGATGAACCGATAGACCCCAGTGCGTCCGCCAGTGGTGATCTGACCCCTCATAAAATAGATGGGGTGGGGGGGGGATGGCGAGATGTTGACCGCGGGGTGAAAAATCGTACCTACACCCACCTTTTGCGTCGAATTCCGGGAGACCACCTTGCGTGGAGTTTCCTGGTTGGAGTGGATGGTGTCCGATGGGGTGAGGTGGTGTCAAGTCGTGGTACGACGGGACCTCTTCAAACAGGTCCATGACTTCCTAGTAGAGGGCAAGAGAGAAATCTGCTGACAGGGGTCAGTTATGACGAGTCAACGTAGTTCATGCGTGACTTCCTAAACAGGCGATGTTTTGCTTATTTTGGAACTAAATTCGACCCAAACAACTTCATTTTAGGCGTCCCTGGAAGTTCCCCCAGCGGTCGAGGTGAAAAACGAGCAAGTGGGCCCCCCATACCTCTTTTAACAGGACACAAACGATGAAGATTGCCCCAAGACAACGACCCTTACCTCTTTGCAAATGACCCTATCACGGGCCAGATAGACCTCCACCTGGGCAAACATATCGGCATCACAATCAGCTGCTGACGTCGGTGTGGAGGCATTCGCCATGGCAACCAGGAGCGCTTGACAGATGGTCGCCGGCCCGTACAAGGTGCCCGGCGGGCTGCCACTGGCCTCCACCAGCCGGTGAATGGACAGGGGACTCGTGGGGGTGTCCGCGAACCACCGAATCACCTGGCAGTGCAGACGCGCGGCGGCCAGCTCCTTGGTCATCGTCGCCGACGTCCATCCGCGCCCCATGAAGTGGACGAGCAGGGCCTGGGCGAGGAGCATCTGTGCGGAGCGGAGCATGCAGCCCCAGCCGCAGTCGGAGGTGCGCACGGAGAGGTGGATCTGGTGGTCGGAGGGCGCGGAGGAGACGCCATTGGTCGAGGGCAGGCGGGGAGGGTGCAGGCAGCGCAGAGCAGCGGTGGTTTTGGGGGCGGGGGCGAGGTGCCCGGTCGCGGGGGTGGGGGAGGTGGAGCTGGGGGTCACTAGGAGGGGGGGGAAGGCGTCGCGGTAGGTGAACCACAATCGAGACCGAAAGTCTGTCAGGAAACCATCCATGTCGCCGTCTAGAGCGCCACAGCTGATGTCGTTCCTATGACCTGGGTGCCCGGAGAGAGGGAGAGGAGCTTTGTAAAGGTGTGAGTCATGTCTAGATGGAACGAAGGTTTACCGCTTTGCAGGTCCACGTAGCGCCGTCCGAGGAAGTAGATAGGCACGCCGGGGGTAAATTTGGGTGTATTTACGATGGTCCAACCGAATCGCAGTTGGTTCCACAATGACCGAAGTCGGTCGCCCATTCCGAACTCGTCAGTGCTAGTCGTCGACCCCTCCTCCTCCTCCTCCCCACCGAGAGAGGAAGAGGGGAAGGAGTCGCTCCTTGAACTACTCGGCATGGCAAAGACAGGCAGACTGGATATTGACCTAAAACGCGGAGGGGCAGTTCAAATGCGGCATCGGAATAGCACACCAGGAGGAGGAGGAGGAGGAGGAAGAAGAAACCCATCGACTGGAAATCGGTCCGTTTATTGCTGTGAAAAAATGCAACTATACAGATGTGTGTGGGCAGGGCTGGTGGGCTACTATTGGTACAAATGGCGGTTGCCCGGCACGATCGGTTTCGTCAGCATTCCACGAGAAACAAAGGGCGCCGGAGGAGTGCTGTGGGGGACCTGGCAACCGGCATCTAAATGGTACTGCTTGGCGATGTCCACGAGACTCTAGAAACGACAGAAAAGACAACGCCATTCAACGATGGCTTTCGCCGCCTTCTATCTACAAGATTGCCCCTGCCAACCATCTTCATCCCAACATCGCCATCGCGATTCACTGCCCGAGCCACGGGAGACGAAGGTAAGTGGCGATAGATTCGAAAATCGTTTCACTGCTTGACAATATTTACACCCCTCGAAGACCCCCGGGAGGTCCGTTGAAACGCCGTCAAATTTGGATCCGCTGAACGCATCAAAATGCATTTCCATCATATTGTTTCCCAGAGAGCAGATGTTGACGCTGCGGAATAATTTCGCACCACACCCCAGACAGGAAGCAGCCAATTTACACACCAGTAGGAGATGGACGCGCAAATTTGGCCACACGCGAAACTGCGTCGGGTAAAATTACAGATAATTTACAAAACACCCGAGACCCTCCAATTAGCCTGGTTTGGGAGACAAGCATATTTTCGATTGGATGCTATCTAATGGATTACCCACCGAGTATGTAAAAGGGTAACGCCTTATAAATCCGTGCTGGCAGCGAAGCCTCTGTAATGGATAGATAGAGGATGAATGGGTTTCATTTACGCCCCGAAACGTAGCCATAAAATGCAGGCGATTGGAGCAACTTGCTATCCACTTCTGGTTTTGGCGGTCCAGATCGCGTGTCTCATTCGCCCGCTTCCCCGACAGCCTCTACCTATCGAGGGCTACTAAAATAACCTGGCTACAAAGGATCCCACATGATTGGTTACTTGCCTCAAACGTGCGTGGTTCGTAGAGAGAGAGGGTGTGGAGCATATTGCGGTTGAGTGGAACATTGGACTGTGAGAGACCGGCGTAGAGCACCTTGGAGGAGGGCAGGCCGTGGTCCTTGCAGGCGCAGTCGATGCGCGAGTCCCAGAGGGCGTACAAGTCGCGACGCCTCGACTCCCGCACCAACTTGACGTGCTCTAGGGCCTTCATGACGCGAACGCGCGCCAACCGGAAACACCGCGCTGACCGTCCGCCGAAAAGCTATCAAAAGATGAGTGAAAGATGTCGCGAGTGCTTCGGGTGGTTAACGGCCAAGTCGCGCGTCTTTTGGTGGTGAATTGCAGTGTCACAACTCGCTAGCTGATAGATTGCGTTGTGAAACGAGTCACGAGAGAGGGCAGAAACAGAGGTTTCCATTTCTTCTTTTCGGGTGACCGTAGAAGCAGTGTAATATCAAAGCACAATTTAAGTCGTAACTTTTCGGTGTGGTCAGGTTTTGTTTGAAGTGGGTTGATAACGAATGGCGCTTCATCCTTTAAGCGTAAAAGATCATGTGTATTACATACAGTGGCCTTTGATGTGATTAAACATGACCCTTAGTGTGTATACTTTCCACGTTTTTTTTATCGCTTTCACGAATTTAAATAGGTTAACGTGATTAAAGTTTCCGATAAAAAGCTTTTATAAAGGAGAGCGTAAGGATCATTAAAGGTACCAAGATGACAAAACGAAAGAGACGCTTCTGGGCACCCGGACGGGAGAAAACTCGTAAGCCGCATAACCAACAGTGTCCCACGTGACGGGGAAAATAATATTTGGGTTTCGCGATAAACCCCGATAGTTTACGGATAAGCCGTACGTCTGTTGCTGATGGATTGCGGCGTCGTAATTCTCTAGGTGATAAATAGTCGTAAAACGACCCGAAAGAGACCTTGCGAGATCCCCGGGAATTTTCCAATGATACTCCAGAGGGGAGGGAAATTTCGTTTGCCTTTTCTTCTTTTCAGCCAAAGTGACGGAACGCAACCCATCCACGATAACCAGAAATAGAAAGCAAGCAAAATCGACCTTCTCGAGTGACTTAAACAGGTCAATAATTCGTGAAAATTGTGTCAAATCAGGAAACACAAGCACCACAACAAATTCTAAGCTGTGGGTAACGAAAGTTGGGGAATTCATGCTTTAATAGGTTTCGAAAAACAAATTACAAGATAACACGGTAAACAGCTTGTGCAAGGACACGGTAATTTACGTTGGTCGCCCACAAATTAGCGTTCTTAAACTATTTGACTAAAAATGCAAAAGCGTGATTATTAGGAACATAATATAATTATTATGTTATATATGTTCGAAAAAAAAACCACGTTTTTTATTAATATCGTATCGATTTCACAAAAATGTCAGTCAAAATGCAGTTATCATAAGACGGTAAATTTCACAGCAATTAAGAGAAGAATAACCGACATAATACTTACGAAGGCAAAACGAAACCATTGGTCTTTTCTCATCCATCTATCTGATTGCATAAATGGGTAGATTTTACGCATTTCCAGAATTCCAGTCAACTTCATCTTGAATTTTGTCGATTAAGATTTCGCAGACCCAAAAACCCGTTCCCAATTTAATCGAACCGCGACATTTGCAGGTTAACATAATATTTTTATACACAACCAACTTTGAAGATTACAAGTCAAACATATGCTCTGATTGTGTTACAACCTAGTGAGTAAAGATTAATATTGTACATATTCATTCAAATGACGCCATGTCTTCTAACTTCTTACTAAAGCACATTAATTATGATGGTGGTGTAGTGGCCCAAATCACAATGAAATGATGTCCAAAGGCAAAGGTCGAAAGAAAAATGTGGTTTACTATTCGAAGAGCCCGATTAGGGCCGTAAAATAATGAAAAGGCGCGCGGGTTTGAAGCGTTGGCTTGTCGTTTTGAGTCCTCTAGAGATACCGTCCTTAAACTCTATGCCGAAATTACATAGAAATGACGGAATTTCACAAACAATGAGCAAATAAGATGAGTTAAATTCGCCATTAACACATGCGCATTACCAATGTCATTAAAAATATCGAAACAAGGAAAATAAGTGGCCGTTGAAGGTGGCGAGATCCTTAGGCATAAAGCGGACTTCGTCATACTTAATAATACAACTAATAATAATTGTAGCAGCTTTATTGATGTCACGAGGACCAAAAATTGCAGTATATAACAAGTACTTGTTATGAAACTTGTCTTTTAGTTTCTGCTACACCTGCTCTGGTGAAACTTAAAATCGGAACAAATAAGGTATGACCGAATTTCGATGTATCGCCGTTCTTGTGGGCATTGAACAGTATAGCCCACGAATTGGTCAAAGATATTAACACTTAGATAAACTTGAAAAGGGGGGATGGGAGGGGTTGTCGTGATTCGCAGTTCGACGATAACTTAACCCAATTAACCTTTTTACGACAGACGCGTCTAAAAAGGGTAATATATGAGAACGCAAACCAATGTATGGACAAGATTGTCTTCTTGTTTTTATTATACAAAGGCGCAGCGTTGGGTGGGCGATCGCGCGTTCGTGGGCGGAAAAACGTGCCTGTCCGGTAAAAAAAGGGACAAATCAGGTCACTACATGGCTCCCCCTTAGACTCTTCGTCGTCAGGGGAATAGATACAATCAGGATGGCTGGTGGGTTTGCAGGTTAACAGACGGTAAATTAACGGGCAAAGTTTGTTAGATGCAGGGGTGTTCGGCTGATACGACCGCTTCGTGTGCGGGAGGTCGTCCGTGCGTCAGGCGGCTCCGGACTAATTCAGGCAGGGGCAACAGAAGATGACACAATAGAGTTTCCTGGGGGAATCGCGTCGTTCGGTTGGCCAGTCCGTTCGGGTGGATTGCGAATTGGAAAAGTATTGAAAAGGGGTTCCTCGTGTCTACCGATGCGATTCGTATGGGTCGTAGCATGGATGGCGTTCGGATCGACAAAAGGTGGTTGAGGTTAGAACAGAATGGTGAGAAATCGGCTTCAATCGGTGTATAGACATTGACGCAGACGGCGTCCTCACATACGATGAAGAGTGTTACTTAACCTGGCTTTCGTGTCGATCAATGCGAGTCGTATGAGTCGTAGCATGGTTGGCATTTGAATTGACACAAAGCGGTGAGGAGAGTACGCCATTGTTTGAAAAAGGCTTCTGCTGTTGGCTTTCGTGTCGATCGATGCGAGTCGTATGCGTCGCAGCATGGTTGGCATTAGAATTGACACAAAGCGGTCAGGAGAGTACGTAATTGTTTGAAAAAAACTTTTGTTGCTTGCTTTCGTGTCTATCGATGCGAGTCATATGCGTCGTAGCATAGTCGGCATGAGGATTGACATAAAGCGGTTGAAGAAGTAGCGCCCATACAAGTTCAGGTGAAATATTATCTTCGTCATTGTGTCGGCCTGTATTTTTTACAGCACGAGATTTTTAGAAGGGGACGAAAATGTTCGAAGGACCATCGTAGATCTGACGGCGGTTCAGAAAATTGCTCCGGGCATGATATGCTCGCCAATGTCGTGATTCGCAGATCGACGATAACTTAACCCAGTTAACCTTTTTACGACATACGCGTCTAAAAAGGGTAATATATGAGAACGCAAACCAATGCATGGACAAGATTGTCTTCTTGTTGTTATTATACAAAGGCGCAGCGTTAGGTGGGCGATCGCGCGTTCGTAGGCGGAAAAACGTTCGTGTCCAGTAAAACAAAAAGGGACAAATCAGGTCACTACAGGGTCACAGTAAATACGAGCAGCTATTAGTTAACAACTATTGAAGTGGCGTTGAACGATGATCTCTTGGATTGAGAGCATAGGCAGACCACTAGAAAACGATATTATTTTTAAAAGATTTCGCAGGTTTTAAAATTTAGAACATTTAAGGTAAAATTTAAGGGAAAATTACTGGGGAACAATAGACAATAAGGGGAATATACAGGCATGGGCAAAGGTTTTTATACGGCTTGAGCTTAAACCAAGTCTCCTGAACCGCCGAACTAAGAAACAGGGGCGACGACATTTACCGAAGACAGTATCCACATGATAAGCGACTGTTAAAAATAATGCCGAGGAATTTCAATTTTGAGCTCGAGGCGAAAATATGGATTGAAGAGATTTCAGGCGTTTCAGGGAAAAAGTAAGGGAGATGCATTTCGATGCATTCGACAACAAACCATTCTCCGAAGACTACTCGAGTACCTCAGTTACTGCCTGCCCGAGCTGTTGAGAATGACCATTCGTTTTGCCGGCATAGCATAAAGTATTTTATTAGTGTCACGTCGTTAGGGGACCGAAGGCTAGACCTGTAATAGTTAACAAAAGGAATGGAGAAAGCACTGCGCCTTGGCAAGGAGGATTCATACGTGTTGACGTCGATTATTGAAATATATTTGAAGCCAATAAATCAACCATCCTTCAACGCCATCTTCACATAGCTGATTATGGTCTCTTTCAAGTCAAGTTCGAGTAAATGAACATTTAGTGTATTAATAAAACAATCGTGACACCCCGTTCATAGAACCTCTCGCGTTCGTGGTTTTATTATTGCGTGGGTCGAAATCCGAATGGCACGATTAACAAAAGACGAATTTCGGGAACTAATGGAATTGTTTATTATTTGAACAGTGGCTAGACAGGATATAAACAGCCGAAAATTACCATAGGCACGACGCCAAACCGCATCTTCCGATTACCTATTGGCTGGGCCTCCTAGTTCCAAAATCAAATTCCAGTCGACTCAAAGCGCATTTAGGACGCAATACAGTGGCTTCCCGCTTACTTCGGGGAAAATTAAGTTTTTTTCCATAATAGCAGCCCCGTTAATGCTACTAAAGCGGTCTGAATTGCAGTAACCCAAAATAATACTAGTCTCCTTTTTGACTGGATATCCTTTTATAGTCGTTTAAACCAAGAGGTTCCTTCCAATACGAACCACAGTACCAGCTAAACAACCGTGAAGCATTAAAAACTTTATTAAACGGCAAATAAACGTTGGCTCGATGCGATTGGTCTAGTAAAAGATACAACGTGTGTGGTGCATCGGTGATGTCTTCTCAACTTCATCAGCAAATTGCCGGCGATATAGCCACAAAAAGTTATCCGCCAAGATTGAATTACAAATTTTCTCTGGGTCGCCGTCTCTAGTGAGACGTTCGCGAGTTGCTTGAACCAGATCCTTCAAATAAAACAAACAAACAAACACCTGTTAGAGCTAGCGATTATTTTGTTTATTTATCAAATATTCAAGTGAGATCAACATAGAATTAGTAGTATATGCACCGCGTGTGGTGCATGGGCGACGTCATCTCAACGCAATCCGCGTTAGCCCGGCGGTATAACCACAGGAATTTATCGGCAATTATCGCATTGCACTGCTGACCGAAATCCGATTGGCTAGCCTGAAGAGCGCGCACATTTTCAACCAATACCTGAAAATGTAGACAACCAGCAAACCATTGAGGCCTACGTCCAGAAGTTGAAAACTTAATATCAGCTACCTTTTCCATTGTGAACAAGGAAAGTTAAAACCCCAGCTTTCTTTTTTTGGCGCGCGTTTTGGATAGGGCTGCCTTTCAATGGCCGCCATTTCCCGTTTGCCAAACTTTATATACATCGTGGGTTAAATTGGCCTTTCTTGCTAATTTACCTTGATGTTACTTCTTTTATTCTTCTTAACCTATTCTGCATTTTCTAAGTATAATCGTTACGTTCTGTAACATGTTTGTTTATTGTAAAGTTTAATGCTGAAAGTTTTGGTCCTCGTGACCTAAATAAAGCGAATATTATTATTATTATTATTATACGTCAGACCCAAGGAACACATAGCCTGTCCGATTAGCGAGTATATGGTCGTTGTGGGATTTAAGATAGCAACAACACAGCCAGCTGACTTTATACTTTGGTCGCTTGGCGAGCAACCACTACCAAACACATAACCAAGGTGGTCTTATACCTAACCATCATTGAGATGGGGCTCCACCAATGAAATGTCGACGGCAATAAGTGGAGCACACGGCCACTGGGAAAGGCGGTTGATCGGGTGACAGAAACGATGCAGCGGCCATTTCAACCTCCTCGTCGGGGGGGCCCTGGGGACGTGGTCTCGTGTACAATTTTGCAAAGATTCTTCACGGCCAAAACCCATGCAGCGGCTCATGCTATAGCAGGAGGAGATAGTCGCGATTACGACTGACGACTCAAGCACCCCACCCCCCCCAAGTGTCCACGTACGCGCGTCGAAGGACCGATGAGATCACGGGTGTCTACGACGAATCTTGAAAGCTGACTGGCGTGATCGGTTCTCCAACAACGACTCTCTAAGATGCCGCAGTAGTGCCAACACGGAGAAGATGTCGAGCCTATTACAACACCATCGGTAGCAGCGGTTCGGCCGCGTTCTACACCAACAAGATACTGGTTTTTAAAACCGGTGACTCTCGCGACAAAGAAGAAGAAAAAAAAGAAGAGGTCTACGTACCTCCACTGCCTGGAGGCAGCATCCACGAATCTCAACCTCCCACACCGAACCGTTCTCCAGGTGTTCTCCTGCAAGACAATAATAATAATAATTGTAGTGGCTTTATTGAGGTCACGAGGACCACAACTTTCAGCAGTTAAAAGAGGCAGTATTACAAGCATTAGATGTGAAAATTATCGTTTAGTTTCTGTTTCACCTGCTTTGGTGAAACTAAAAATCGGAACAAATAAGGTATGAACGAATTTCGATGTGTCGCCGTTCTTGTGGGCATTGAACGGTATAGCCTACGCATTGGTCGAAGAGATTTAAATTCAGATACTGGAATAGAGGGGATGGGAGGGGTCACTTAAAATACGAGCAGCGATTAGTGAACAACGAATAAGTGGCATTGAACGAGGATTTATTGAATGGAGAGAATAGGCAGACCACTAGAAAACTAGATTATTTAAAAAAAGTCTATGAAGGGTTAAACATTCAGAACATTCAAGGTCGGGGAAATTTTCTGGAGTATAATATACAATAAGAGGGATTATACAGGCATGGAAAAAGGTTCTTATATGGCTAGAGCTTAAACCAAGTCTCCTGAACCGGCGAACTAGGAAGCAAAGGCGACGGCATTTACCAAAGACGGCGTCCACATGATCACTCCAGGATAAGCGATTGTTAAAAATACATATTGCTGGTTATATTTGGTTGCATCACCCATTTACACCCATTTTTTATCCGATCTACAAGGTCTTTTATATTAATTGTATTACCGTTTTTTAACCAGAACGACCACAAACAGGATGGATTCTATTGGATGGCCATGAGCCCCGTCTTTGAGACGGTCGATGGAGCCCTACTTGACTTCGTGTAACTTCAGGTGAGTCTATACTGGCGTAAGAACGAATGCGATGGTAGAATTACAGCAAAGTAGCGGTCATATGAGAAAAAACTTACTTTTCCAGAGCTTTGACATAAGCTCCTCGTCGTATTTGAGAACCCCGAAGTAAGCAAGCGTTTGCGGAACTCTAGAAAGACCAATAAATGAACTGAAAATCCGTAGAAATATTGACAATCGGTGCCATGGGGTACTCGAAAGGGAATCTGTAACGGAAGTTTCGTTTTTCTGTTCAGCAGGGTAGCCACTGCAAGTAGACCGATCGACACCGATCGACATTGAGCAGCATGGAAGGCCGTTCTGTTCTCCCGTCTGGGACAAGTCAAACGGCTCTTGGATAGGCTCAGTTTTAACCGACACCATTTTCCATTGAAACAACCCCCCCTAACGTCACGTAAACGAGCAACTTCACGATCTCAAGGTCAACCTAATCCGATGGGTGTCTGTCAGTTCCCCGCCAACACAGCGATGTGACCGACGTCAAGAGTGCCTTTGGAAGCCGATGGACAAAATGGAGTCGCTTGTGGGGGGAGGGTGGGGCGGGTTGTCGTACCTGTAGTCAGCAAAGGCGGTGATGGTGTCAACATCATCGAAATGGCCGTAGGATTCCCCTTTGAAGGCCACCCAGAGATCGGCTACAAGGATTTGGGCGCGCTTGTGGAAGGAGACTGTAAAGTAGGCCAGAAAAAGGAAGAGCGATACTCAGGGGAGGAGGAGGAGGAACAACAACTTTGTAAACTGGTCAACATTCCGCAATCCAAGTCACTCAGATGGACACGATGGCTCAGCCGTTGAATTCCCCCGACAGCAGGTTCTATGCGTTACCTAGACACATCTTCTAGACACCTCGCGCGACGAAAGAACAAATCGGGATGCCCGGTACCTCGGAGTGGATGAGGGGGGATTCTTTTTCGTGCTGCTGGACGATAAGCAGGCTACATGGATGGAATTTCCAGTGCCACCCGAAGAGGGGGATGTGGAAGTGTCCCCGTGGGGGAACTCGGGATGGTTAAATTGCGGAAGATACAGCAGCCCGACTGCCTCCAAATCGCTGCAGATAATTATTTCGGTGGCCTGATCTGGGGGTGTTGCTATTTTCTGCGGTGGGCCGTCTGGGAACGGCAAGGCCAGGACCCCCAGCACCTCGAAGATGATGATGATGTTGTAGTTGCAGTCTCTGGGTGGTTCCCAGCATCAAACTTTCACCCAAGAGAGTCAAAATCACTGTTGTGTGTGTGAGAGGGGTAAGGATGGCTGTGACTAAGCGGCTCGAGTCCCAAGTCAGGCCACCTGTAAATATATTCCCGAGAAACGTCATGGCAAACCCCATGAAGCAGGCGATTTATCCCCTCTAATCGGATTTGGGTAGGGGAGGGGATGGCTACCATGTTGACCCTTGTAGACGGCCTTGTCGCAGAAGGAGGGGAACGTCTCGCAGATGATATCGAGTAGCCGAGCAGCTGAGCCTCCAGCGGCATCTATGCAGGCCGTGAAAGAGCCGGCGTAATTGGCCAGGAGCACCGCGGCGTGTTCCCGCATGATTGAGAGGCGAGTATCCAACAGGGGGATCGTCACGCTGGAGTCGTCGGCACGAAAGATTGTCTTGACTGACTCGGCGGTCAGGTTGGCGAGAACGCTGGCCTCCAGGAGGTTCGTGCCTTCCTACAGACAGAGTAGGGAAGTGGATGGATAGGGAGGGGGGAATTGCTGACGGTTGTCTGTGGGGTAGCCGGAATAGAGAAGAACACGCCGTGCGCCTGTAAACCAGTGACGGGTGGCGGAAACCGGCAATCCAATCATCTGTACGTCAACCAACACGAATTCCACGTGTGTGCCCCCGTGCTATTGGTCAAGAGTTGGATGATTTCGCAGCCGACCACATGCTCTGGAGGAATTGCAGGGGACCCCCCATACTACTACTATTCTCAAGAGTAGTCTTCATGGAACTGTCATTCATGAAGCAGCCGACCCATCCTGCCACACGAGGAGACGGAAGCAAGAATAAGAACAGTTGGCCGCCCCACACTACTACTATTCTCAAGAGTAGTCTTCATGGAACTGTCATTCATGAAGCAGCCGACCCATCCTGCCACACGAGGAGACGGAAGCAAGAATAAGAACAGTTGGCCGCCCCACACTACTACTATCTTCAAGAGTAGTCTTCATGGAACTGTCATTCATGAAGCAGCCGACCCATCCTCCATCCATAAGAAAGTACAGTAAAATGGCATCCGAGAACCGACGCCGAAAAAGTACTTTTAAGACACGTTAGTTCAAGTGCTAACAGAGATCAACTGAAGTATCGATTCGCCTACGGTAACTCAGTAACTCGGTAACGCAGGTAAACAATACCAGGTGTTCGACTACCCAAATAATTCAGGGATACAACCACGATTGTCGTACAGAGAAAGGCATTTTGTTTCAAATGCAAAAGAATTATCATTACAAAGTATTGTTTCACCAAAAATAAAAACTAAAGCGACAAACAAAACTAAAGCGACAACCCCCTAGACGATCCAGGCTGACGCCAGGCTGCCCAGAGCAAAGAGAACCACAGCGATGCAGGCAAAGTCCCTCAAGAATGTCCACACGTAGTAGGCCCCCCCGAGGAGCACAAAGACGCCCACGCTGGCGTGTCCCAGTGTCAGGGCGGACACGCCAGCCACGTGGGATCCCCTCGCGTGCAGATGACCTTGTCGAGCTGCCGCTGCCGCTGGTGGTTGTTGCTGTTGCTGTAAGAGACTCAGACGTCGGTGGATTGCTCGGATGAGGGGCAGGGTGTGCTGTGCTGCAGCCTCCAGGATGGCGGGGAGCGAGGGCTGTGGGAGAGGGGGGTGGGGGGAGGCCTGTTGGGGGCGCAGGGGGGCTAGGTCGGCAGACAGCGGGTGGTCTTCCTCCGGCGGTGGGTGGCGTCGAAAGGTGTGACGGACAGCAGGAAAAGGGGCTTGGCGAGGTTGGTCACCTTCCATTAAAAGGGCGAGGGGGACAGCGCAGGCGGCAGGAGGAGATTTGCGCGACCACACCGAGCGGCGACACACACCGGTGGATCGATAACACGTGGGCGGACACACGAGGACGCCATGTTCCGCCGACACCGTTGTCTCCGGACGCCGCTGCTACCGCTAAGCCATTCGCATACGTTGACCAATCACAACACCGCAATTACTGCTACCTCCTCGGGGCAACAACGGTTGACCCTGGCGCCAAGAACCTTCCCGGTGAAAGAGACACCAATGCAATTGCAATACAGCCCTCCTTTACTTCGCCGCCTTCAAAAACCAACCGGTCACCGTGAACGCAAAAAGCAAGCGCAGAGGAATCTCCTCCTCCTCCTCCTCCTCCTCCAGTAAGTGGATGAACCGGCTGCGTCAAGGATGGTGATGACGCCAGGAGCCCCTGTTTCCGAGGGGACGTTAGAGATCCAGGTAGTAGAACATGCCAATTTGATCTTGGGTCTCCTTATCCTAAAGGTCTACCCACACACACGCTGGGAAATCGGCTGTTAATCAGTGGGATTAAGCAGTCTCTGACAGGCGGCTGGTCGGTGTCAGCCCCCGTGTTCCAGTTTGTCGTGTAGACAGCCACTCGGAGCCACCGAGGTGAGTCGCACCCGGTGGAGACGAGAGTTTAAGCTTTTGTACCCCTATGACGGAACCTGCAACCAACCAATCACGCAACCTTTCTTGCTATACTTTCAAACTGGCCTCGTCTGCCAAGTGAACTGTACTCATTTAATCAATTGATTGCGGTACCCATGTCATTAACGTTGACTCACAAGTTGGCCTGACAAGTTGTGAGTGCCATGAGCAGCCCCTTTGTAGGTAAAGTGTTGGATGGTGCTGAGACCACTTCCACGAAAGAGTAATTAAAGAAGAGGAGACTATCCGTGCTAGACTCACTTCGATGGCTCGATTGACAGCAGCGCAAAGGGCCATGTAGCCGGAGTATTTTGACCCCTTGAAGGTCACCGTATAGCGTGGCACATCCTCGTCTGTCCAAAAGGAGAAATTGAGGGAGTCGACCAGGAAGATCCTAAAGGTGCAAAAACAAAATGCTGATTGGTTGGTTTCAGTCCCTAATTAGTCAAACCAGCCCACCACCCCACGATAACGCGTAAAAACCACAAATTCGAATTTCGAAATTTGCATTCATAAATCGTCAACCCTCCGCTATCAATAAACAGATGATGATTGTCCATCAAACATGGTAGTTTAAGTGGAATTTGAAAAGGGTTCTCGAACTTGAAAGACTTTGTGGCGAATCGCCCTGGTGCGGTGTGGAAAGAGGCTGGGCGTCTTGCAATTTAGAAGGTTAGCATTGACAGCAAATACTCACCAATTAACGGTGTCAGGGCCAATAGCCTTTGGGTGCATTGCATGGGCATCCCAGGAAGCACCAAAGACGCCATTTCGCAGGTCAGTGTAGAACTGCAAATAAGCAGACAGTCGCGTTAGCTAAGGGGTCAATGAACGAGAAAGGGACACCATTCTTACCAGCTCAGCCAATCCCGGAAGAGCCTCCGTATTGATTATTACGTGATCCGCGTTCTCAGCGATGAAACGCGCGGACTCCTTAGGGGACAGACTACTCATTTCTGAAAAAATAGACGGCACAACTTGACACCCTCCTCAACTCGAGAAGGCCTACAGACCAGTACTCCCGTGCAGAGCAGACTCGCGCTACAATAAACTATGATTATATTCAAACATGTGGCTTTAACACGGTCGACCATCTTGACCAGGGGGCGCAATATCAAGTTAATTACTCCACTGAACCCCTACCACCAAAGTTTGGCAAGAATGCGAATATTTTGTTTCACGAACGCTTCAAAAACAAGCAAAACTCGTCTACCACAGAGAGATCCGATTTAACGAACCCCAGAAATATGCAGGCGTGAAACAACATCCACAGCAATTGCACTCCGATTGAGTTGCTACCTCGGTAAAACAAAAAATCACATCTCCCAGAAGGAAAAAAACCGGCTGCTTCATGGCGGTTGGGCACCACGTTTCTCGGGATTATGTTTACAGGTGGCCGTGCGCATCCCTCGAAGTGGTCTGACCAGGGGGTCGAACCCAGGTCTCTCGCCAGCATCCACGAGAAAGGAGGCGCTTAGAGTCACTACAAGAGCCATCCCGATTGGGACACTGTACTCCGACTCCCAGTGGGATTTCTTGCTAACTCGGGGTTGATAATTTCGTAAACCCATACCGAGACCGCCAAAACAGGTGGTAGCCGTAAACTGAATCGCTTGTCTCAAGCGTTCAAACCATGGCCATGTAAAACAGGTACCACTATGGCAAGCTACGCAAAAATATACATTTTATTTGCAAAAATAATTTATTATTATTTCTTAAAATTAATCGTTTTGCAGACATTGCTGTTTCTTGGGACGATTAACAGCACGCCTGCGTTTACTAATACCACTATTTTGGTTCAAAGGTCGAAGGAGAAATTTGTATAATAAATAGACAACAAGGGCTGTCAGAGGTAGGGCGATGTAAAAGGGTGTCCATTGGTAGGCACTGGCATAAAATCGTCCAATGCTGCTTCCCGCCGTCGCGAAAGCCGTTTCGAAAAATTCCGAGACCACATTGAAAACAACACGATCGGGCCTCAACCCCATATATGCTGGGATCATGAGACTCTTGAAGTACTGCGCGCAGTCGTCCCGCGCAACGCCGAAGGGTATGAGTCGGAACAGTTTTGTCATGAACGTCTGCTTAGAGTCGGGAAGGCAGTGCTCCGGTACAGTGGGCACCCTACTAATTAAGGCGTGCTGTTTCGCTATGGCGGTAATGTACAACTCATATGAGGCGAATGCAATGATAACCACTATTGAACAGAGGATTAAACCGAAAATACGATAAATAAAGTACAAAATGGTCAAAATGAGTACACCCAGTATGAAAAACGAAACATAATCATTTGATAAGATGGAGATGAGATTCAACTCAGACGCGGTCACATCCGGCTCGAGGAATCGAGAGAGAATTTCATTTACGCCATCAGCTGAGGGGGTGTTCACGGAGGGGTGTTCGCTTTCAGCAAAGCGCCGGATAAGAGACAACTCATCTTTGGTGAGGCGACACCGAAACGACAGATCAACGGAAGACAGTAGCTCTGAATTATCAGGAAGCGCCGCTTGAAGTTGGTTCCAAAGTGAGCGTACTAGTATAGTATGACTTTGGGAAGATCGGATGTTTGGAATCGAAGGTGGGAAATCGCTGTTGCCCGAGGGTTCGGGCAACATTTCAAAAGGATTTTGATCCACGCCAAAGTCGCATGATGCGAGAAGAACCGAGAAAACTACCACAACGGCGAGCTGAAGCCACTAAAGTAATGGGAAATTTCAGTTTTTAGATTACTACAATAAATTTTAAAGCTCATTAAAAACAAATTCGTATTACAAAGTCGAGCTTTATTTTTTTACAAAAAAGCTGCAGAAAAATCATTCTAACTCTTCTTCAATGTGTACTCCAGATAAACTATTTTGTTCCATAACAACTCTGCGGACAGCTGGTAAAGAAGAAACCAGTTTGGAGAATATAGCTGGACTCAATGACTGCTGCAAAACTTGAAGTAGTTGTGTGGGTTGACCACAAACAACAACAGCATAAGCGAAGTGGTTTACAGCTTCCTCTACATCTCCCGTGGATAGGGATGCTTCTCCCATTTGAATTTGTTCAAGGAAGAAACGGTGAATGGCCCGGGGGTCGTTCATGGGAGGCAAGTCTGGCACCGAAGATTTCTGAGCTAGCGCACGTTCTCTGCGTTCTAGGAATAATAATAGAATTGATTAAAGAAATACGCAATACTTTGGACCAATTTGGCACGAAACATTGGGTCGCTGCGACGTTTGTGGTCGAAATAAACACAATATCCCACAAAACCAGTGACGACTCCAAAAAGAGCTAACTTTAAAACACGATCCACCATAGCCATGAAATAAAAAGTGAACCGAAGACAAATAACAGATTATCTTGAGTTTCAACCAATTAAAAGGTAGAAACCCAAACACATTCAATACCGGAGGAAACGGTAGAAAAAGCTTTAATAAGTCTGGGAAATAACACAATTTTACCATGAACCTAAAACCATATGCGTTGTATATAGATATGTGCTACAATATGGGAAAAAATAACGAACATATTACAAATGAGTAAAAACAATAACTAACCGACACATGGTAAAAGCTAAATAGGGCTATCGACGATCAGAATTCTATTAAACCCCGTCTTTTGTGAGAACGGTTGTGGTGGTTGCTACCTTTAACTATCAATTGTGTTTTACTGTGCTTAGTATTGTACCACACTTTTAAGAATATTCTATTCCACGTGGCTGCACGTGTTCTCATTCTGTAAAGGTCACAGTTGGCTAATTGAGTTATAACGGTAATATAGACAATTCGTCTGTTCTATATTCAAGGGTCAATTGAACCCTCCATACAATCCTGCCCCATTTGGCGTCGCATTTATGTCAAAAACGAACCTGGAATCCTTATCAGTTAATGCAACTTCACGAGAAGTGTCGGACTACATCACCCAAGATAATCTCGCTGAAGAATAGAAAGCGGCTTTTTTTCTGAACACTATGGTAAAGATGCTTATGCTCTATTGAAGAACTTGGTTTATCCAGAGAATCCCATGAAAATGCCACTCGCGAAGATCCACGAAGCTATTCTCGAGCACGTTCAGCCTATAGATTTTGAGGCTGCTGAACCAAGCGTATTCCATACCTTCATGTTAAAATCAGACCAAAGCATTCGGGATTTTATACTTTTACTTCAGACTCAAGCCGCAAAATACAAATTTGAAGCTCAATGAGACACGCAATTGCGCGACCGTTTAATTGCAGGCATCAATGATCCCAATCTGCAAAGGCAATTACTACTCCTCAAAAATCCTACTTTCCAGAGTGTTCGTGCTATATGCGAACAATTCCAAGATGTCCCACACATTGTCAAAATTTCTCATATTCCGGATCCCGTGTTTCACTCCAGATCTATCCCTAGGAGACAAAACGCGACGATATTCAAAGATCGCAAAACCATAATTGTTGCAAAACAGGCCATATCAAATCGGTCTACAATCCGACGATTGTACACTAAGGATATGTGGTGATTACAGGATGACACTCAATCGCCGATTGTTACAGAAGACATGCAGTACTCCGGAACCAGAAGACATCCTCTATATATTCGAGGGGTCGAGTTTCTTCTCCAAAATTGATCTAAAAGATGCCAACTTACAGATTCCACTGGATGACGAATCCAATTTGCTGACTGTTATCAATACCCACTTTGGGTTATTCAGGTACAACTTCCAACCTTTTGGGCAAAATGTGCCCCCGGCTATTTTCTAGGATTGCATTAATGGTATATTGGATGGCTTTAATGGTATTGAGGTTTACCAAGATGGTGTATTTGTCATTGATATATGTTATATATTGATCATGAAGAGAGACTGTTCCAGCTATTCCGACGTTTTGTCGATTATAATGTGGCGGTTTATCCACTGATCAAGCAACCACTGGTAAAAATCCGGTTGTGTTATTCAAGAAGCGCAAACTCAACAGATCGTGCCAATACCTTGAATCGGGAGAGGTCACCATTTTAAAAAGGAATTATATTCGACCGTCTCGCGGTCTTATTCTTGGAAGAAGTGGAAATCGTATGGTTACTATCCTTGATGTCACTAATTTATCAAGTAATCGTCGGCATGTCGATCAAATCCGATTCGATGAACCAGCTGTGACTGATTCCCATCCTTCTGAACCAGCTGATCGGGCTAATATGGCTCCATCCTATTCAGACAAATGCTCGCAAGCTCTACGTCGGCGCTCGGAGCGCCTGGGTTTGAAATCGCCGATCGATTACCGCATGCCATGGAAGCTGCTGCACCCAGGTGGATATGGTGGTTGCTTACCTTAACTATTAATTGTGTTTTACTATACTTAGTATTGCACCGCACTTTAAAGAATATTCTAAACGACGTGGCCGCACGTGTTATTATTCTGTAAAGGTCTAGACCCTCCATACAATCCTACCACAAAGGTCTTATTTTCGATAATATAAAGCATATATAACGCGAGAATACCCGCATGTATTGATCGAAACATAATTCTATCCGCTCGGCCGTGAATAACCATAACCAATACTGGTTTGAGCCATTTGAAAATGCATTTTATAATTCACAATTGTTTTCTGTTTTTGCTTCTGGTTTACAAATTTGGCATCGCCCATCCCCTTTATGGTTTTTTTATCAACATATAAATCTCTCCGACAACAGCATCTACCCGATTGAGATTTCGTATTAATGTAAAATAACGGTGGCATTTTCTCTTAACGCCTATATTTTTGTGATTTATCGGGAATTCACAAAATTTGTCCGCAAGGGGGATCGTAAAACCTTCTAGACTTTCGTCAAGTACAATTCATAGCCTTTCGTTGTCAATTATACACCTGTTGAGCATGTCACAGCAAGTCAAGTGAAAATCATTGTCTTATTACTTGCTGAAAGTCCCAGGAAGATGCACAGAGGTATATCATGGGATTAATGTTCGCGTCACCGACAATCAGTCCCATTCAGAAAAGAAAGTTGTACGTATTCGAGCAATGGTATCGCAAAAAAGCTTTAAAGCGGGCTGATATGAAAGACTATTCAAAGACGTAATGAAGATTACCCTTCTAGACATTGACGTGATGTTCGTCCACTGACAACGATTTCGGGAGCTGTGGAGCGCGTTAGCATTCAGTGAGTTTGCGGCGATCGCTGCTATTACAACACATTTTGTAGTCCTATTCATACATGGTCATTGGCAAATTGAGGCAACAAAAATAGAGTCCTTAAAGGGCCAAAACGTGGACATTGATTTCCAATGACTATAGATTAAGGCCAGACACGGTTAATAGACAAAGCGCCACTGTCCAGTTCAGAATCGGAATGCAGTGTCTTAAAAAGGGGAAAACACGTGAAAAAATTATAAAGGGGAATTAATTCAGATTGCAGTTTTCTTGGAGAACAGAAATTGTTCCTTAACAAATATGTTGTAAATTTGGAAGTATTAGTCGGGGAACCGTTATTCTGTCCATCGTTGGAACCAACACGGGACCTCAATTCCATTCCGAAAATTTAATTGAAAAGTTGCAATCAGTTAGAGTTATAAAATCCGCAGCAATCAATAAATAGTTTCTACGTAAATCATATATAAAATTGGGGCCATAATGATGATGAGCAATTTAAAATAAAGTATAAAATTTTTCTTTTTGTGGAAACATATAAAATATGCTTAATTTGCGATTAAAAATAAGATAACGATCAGAAATACCATAATCAAGGATTTCAATAAATACAATGATGTTTGGTTTTAATGAAAAATAAAACCTTGAACTAAACAATAGTATTTGAGAGCTTTTGAACATTCCCATTTTGGCTTGAATAATTTCAATTTTCTAGCGAACCTTACATTTTTACAATTGCTTTTGGTTAAAGAACTTTTTAGATTTTATATTTCTTGCTTAATAAACAAAATTGTCAATATACCCAGCTGAATATAATAATTGCTTCATCGTTTTCATAGCTTCTGTTGTGAAATTAACTTACTAAGCACTTAGGTATTCAAAATTGTTAATGCGTTTATTTCATGTCGTTTTAATAGCAACACTACTCCCCAACTTGTAGGCAATTACGAATGAAACTTTAATAGTTTTCTAGTCATATAATAATTATTTATATGTGGTGGGCGGAAACATGGATATTACGTTTTTTTAAACAAATATCCGTATTTGGAATTTATCGCGCGTTTTCTGCTTGCAATGGAGAATGTCTGTCTTATATAGGCCATGCAGAATACTGGATACAACTCAAATACCCAACCACCACCACTTCCCAAGAAGATTTACCCTAACAATAATGCCTGGCCGCCTAAGTTGAATTTTCCTAAGACTTCCCCGACTGTTCCTCTCAAACCAACACAAGACTCTTATAATACGATTGACAAACGCAGACTTTCTTTGGATTCGGTAAGTGACGTGGCGTTTGGATGTTGCAGGTTAACTTTTTTAAAACGCCGTGAACATCTAAAGGAGTTCAGTCAATATTTACGACGAAATAGAAACTTTCTATGAGATAATATTTTTTAATGACGCATGAATAGTAACAAAGCTCACTAAAGAAACAATTTATGTTTCACGTTTCGCTGGTTAAAATCTGACGTCGTACGCTTCAAATCCGATTTGAGTTATTTTTGCATACCATGACAAATTAGCGATCTAACAATAAAATATGATGTTTCGCTTGAAAACAAATTCTCAATTATTTTCGCTGTCAAGGTACTATAGCATGTTTTTCGCAAGGAACACAAATTGACTAACAATACGAATTAAACATTGCTTTTCGGTCTTGCCTTTTGCAGGGACGACAAACACCCTCTACGCCGTACACATCTCCTTGCACAAGATCAGTCTCGTGTACGTCAGCATTTTTGTTACGAAACAAATTATAACCCATTCTGTTATAGTTGTCGTAAAAAACGAGTTATTTGTTATAAATTATCGTTTGTTGGAAATCTTAAGAGGATAGCAACCCAGTTAAGTGCGTAGTATAGAATTACTGCAATCTTATCAGCATTACGAACCTGAGAATGAAATATACCACGGTTACCATTACTGTTGATGCTAAACGCAACCCTTAAACGCATATATTTATGCCCCGGCTTCCAATTGTTTTCAAATTTCTCATTTCCGAAGTTTCTCACCGCGATATTACTTCTATTGCCACTCAAGACGTTCATTATTTCCGTAGGCTGTGTTATTTAACTTCTAAATTAAGATTTTTACATAAAGCCGATTCCTAAACCAGCCAATGCTTCCTTGGAACCCGCTGAGATTTAACAAATCGATGTCGTTAAAGGTCGCCGAGAAGTACTTACTCTGCAATTTGAAGGACTCGCAGAAAAGACTGGTCATCGTCCTAGATTGCTGATCAAAAAATAGAATGGACAGCCTCCATTGTGTGAACGAGCTGGCTTGCAAATTGCGTTTTTAACGGCCAACGAGATTTTAGAGATCTCTCCTCTTCCGTTTATCCCATTAAACAAAGTAAAATACCTTTCTCAAATTCCAGGGTTCTTATCAAATATGCCGACGACCCGGCCCTAGTCCATGCTTGCAAGAAGAACAGCTTCACCAGGCTATCACTTATGGTCGTTTCATATTTGCCCTGAGAGCAGGTACTGACACTGGCGATTGCGCTACTCCACGATTTTTCCTCCGAATTCCAGTGCGTTGTATTTTACAGTCGGTTATCCGTCTTCGAAAAAACGCCGTCCGCTCTCTTTCTTAGTTCGCAACTTCGGGTGACTTGGGGGAGCTCACACCGAATGATGGACTGAATCTAGTCCACGATGCTCAACATTTTATGAAAAACATCTTATTTTATAGTGGATTATCATGCACTCAATCACAAGACACTTGACTAGTCGTTAACTCGTCGTTACTTATTAACTAGTCGTTTATTAGATGACTACTGTCCGAGGGATACTATCATTGGTTGAAGTTTTGTGTTCTCGTGCCCTTAATAAAGCGATTACCATTATTATTGTTATTATTATTATGAATATGAAGATGATGATGCTAATTATTATTGTGTTTTATCTAGATCGAGTTTCGGGGGAATTGCCGGTGCTGCCCCCTAAAAGACCACCATCCAGCGGGCCCCCCTCGGATTCAACCAATGATAATCGACGTAATATAGTCAATGAGCTCATCGAAAACGAGAAGAAATTTAGCGACCAAATCCACGATATGTCGATCGAAGTGGCTAAAATCAGGGAAAATCAGAATGTAAGTGTTCTTCCTAAACCGCCCAGAAGATTGGGGCGAACGTTATTCGTCTAGGGGGCGAGAGGGTCATTCTGATCGATACGACCTGTGACTCACTAGCAGACGCAAGTATGATAAGATGTTCTCTTGATTCGTAGACTTCTGGAGCACTGGGAAAATAAATAACACATACATTGCCGCATTTATCGACCATTTTCAGATTTCCGATGAAGACATCAACGCGGTTTGGGTTAATTTAGACGACTACAGGACAGCCTCAATAAATATCATTCAGGCTTACGAAACCGCCACCACAGAGGCTCCCAATCGCGATCTCGGACAGGCGTGTGTCGGTAAGCATACCAAATCTGTGTTTGGTTTCCTCCTAACACCTTCATGGATGAATCATAATAATTATAATTACAGTGGCTTTATTCAGGCCAGGAGGACCAAAGGTTTCAGCATCAAACAAGACAGCATAAAAAGTGCTAGATATGAAAATTGGCTTTGCCTACGCATTGGTCGAAGAGATTTACACTTGAATAAACTTGAAAAGAGGTGATGGGAGGGGTCACTTAAAATACGAGTAGCGATTAGTGAACGACGATTGAAGTGGCGTTGAACGATGAACGAGGCCACTAGAAAAAGAGATTATTTAAAAAAAAGGTTAAAAGGTCAGAAAATTTAAGGCCGGGGAAACTTTCTGTGGAACAATAAACAATAAGGGCATGGATGAAGGTTTTTATATGGCTAGAGCTTAAACCAAGTCTCGTGAACCGGCGAACTAGGAAGCAAAGGCGACAACATTGACCGAAGACGGCATCCACATGATCACACGATCATCCTCTATCCAATCAAGTGTGCTCTTGAAGACAGCGGGGATCCCGGTGGTGGTAGAACAGAACTGTCCATCTGTGGCCGTTCAATCTCGGAGTATATCGCCCCATTTCGGTCTGGCGTCAAACGCCCCTCGATCTCTCAGCTACTGCGATCACGTGGCTTAGTTCATTGCCTGTAGAGAGAGCTGATCACTGGGTGTGTCGCTGCTGTGGGTAGGCGCCAGGAACTTGGGAATAAAGGTGCGAGTTATCTGCCACGTGGAGACCAAAGATCGGACCCATACCACTAGACTGGCACGAGGGCCTTCGAACAGATGGACGACCCGACACAACCGCTCCAACATACCCCTCTGTAGATTCATTGTAAATCTTTCGAAATTTGCAATTCATATTAAGTTTCCCTTTAAATTTCCCCATTTCAATAACTCGTTGTTTAAATGAGCCATTTTCCATAAACTCCAATGCACTGCGTTTTAATCATCGTGAATTGTACTCATTGAATCAATTGATTGCCATGCACCATCATTCATATCGAATCGCAAGCCACAAGAGGTTGCTCAAATCGGGGTTCACAAGGGCAGAATTCTTCCTTTATTCCACAACAGCCACCAAAATACTTCAGACCCATCATCATTATTGTCTGTACGAACATATTCGCTGGTCTAGTAGAGTGGTGACGGTTTTTCCGAGGACTCTGAGGAATTTTGCCAAGCCTGGAATCAGCCCCAGGGTCGCCGATTGCAGTGAACTTGCGTGCCTAAATGATCAGAAGCATTTTGTTATATGTGTGACGTCTTTTTTTAAATTCCTTTCAAGGGGTAGCGTAAGTCGTTTTGATGATCGAATTGTACGAAATCGTTTAATTGACATTAGGTGGATTAACGCAATTAGAAGGGTGACTGTTATTGATTTATTGATGGAGGGATTAGTTTTGGGGCCCGATTTTTTCTACCCCATTCCACGGAAAATGCGAACGATCGAATCGCGATTTGTTGCCGGTCTTGTAACCAAGCGGAGCACTTCCATATCCGAGAATAATTGATTTGGCTGCGCTGGGATATTGTCTTTGCAATGTTGCATTTTTCCTTTTTTAGCCAAGTATTTGCTGCCTCAGATTCCCGCCTTTCAGAGGGAGATGGTCAAATACATCACGAATTTCAACCCTACGATCCTGAAAGATGCAAGTCAAATTTCAGCTTCGTTTTTGCTATTTTTTACGAAAACTCTTCGTTGTTATAAAAATACTATTTTCAAGAATTATTTACATTATTTAACTGATTAGTTCTGTGCGCTCTTTCTCACCGTCGTCTGATTGAACTTAACATTCTAGAAGGCAACTTCGTCATCTCTGAATGGCCTGTATTATTCAATTACGTTTCGTCCCGTTTTATCTGGAGTATTTAGGCTACCCCCACACATCCAGCATTTGCTTCAAAAGTTCTTCAATGTCTCTTGGAATGTGTTTATAACAATCTCTGCGATTTATTTCGACTAAATACACAAATGGTCCCATTAATTGTAAAAGATTTCGTGAAGAAGAAAATGTGAATACGTCTAGACACCTGTTGGACTTTGTTCATCCACACCGAGAGCCTCCCATCTGTGAACCCTCAGGCGCTGCAAATCCACCCTCTTCAGAAGCAATCATTTGTCTTTCTCTATGGCGGTGTCCAGATGGCCTTCGAATGGATGCATCCAAATGCCTTCAAATACAAGCTGCGAATATAAGCAACGATGCCACTGTTGTGGCTTACCACGTGATTATTCCTAATTTGTTATACCTATCCTCCCACAGCTGAGAAACAGGCAGGAGATGGTGAGAATATTCGTGGGAATCCCTAGTTTTGTTTTTTTTAAATTCCAGAACGTTATTTAAACGGGCATCAACGAACGGCGACGCGTTTTTCGCTCACAAAGGCTGCTTTTCTGTGATTTTGGTGTCAACCGATTTATGGGTGTTCACATTGTGAAATTAACAGTAAAATACGATATGCATGTATCGATTGGAATGAAAGGAAACTTCAATTTATTTCAATCACCAACACGCCTTGTGGGTGTGCTGGTATAATGAAAATTGGTATCGATCGATGGTGTGAAAAAGCCTCGTGTTGCATTTACAATTGGTGTTCTTGAAGTTGCTTTTAATAATCTTTTACGGTGCGACATGCTTCCGCTGCCAATCTTTCAACAACTTGTTGTGGAATTATTATAGACTGGATGCAGTGACTATATATGAAAACTGTGCCGAATTAGACGAATAGGGAGGAATTATAAATGGTATAGAACATATTTTTTGCACGAAGTCTTCAAATGTGCCGGTAAAATGTATTGTTTTCAAACAATTATTGCAATAAATGTTATAATATAAAAAGAAACCAATGGTTTATACTTATTTTAACATTAAGAAGCGTGTGGGCGGGCATAGTCATAAAAGTAATTTGCTGAAATTCGTCTTATAGTTTCCGTTTAAATGGTGAATCCACAGTGAGAGTTTGGTAGTTGCAGAAGTTGGCACGATATCCTTTCTAATGGCATTTATGTCACAAGACATCTCGAAATTTACAGAAGTTTCGCATGAACACCTGAAATGGGCCGGTACAACCAACGTGTATAATGATACACAAAATGTGTACTGTTCTAATAAGTCTCAGATTTCATGCTTCAACTGTTCGGGTCAAACTAGACTTTGGGTCAACGAATTGCGATATGCAGCTGTTTTTGTGGGAATTAAATGACATAACCTTCGAATTTGTTGAATTAATAGATTGTGACAGAGCAGAATAAATAATATACCTTCTTACTCCAACTCAACTGAAACAGTAAACACAGACACAAAGATGACGTCATTTGCACGCGATCAATCCAAGCTAACCGACTGTTGAAAATAACGCCGAGGAAATGTGATTTTGAGCTCGAGGCGCAATTATGGAGTGACCGACATCCGGATTGTCAAAATCGGCTCTCTGGGAAAACGTTATATATTCCCATTTTGCGTCCTACGTTCAGTCGAAGGCCGTTTACTGAAGACCACCTCGATGATGGCCTGGCCAAGCTGTTGTTGCTATCCAAAGTGGCCAAAGCACAATAGAATTACTGTTTTTCGGTGTGTAGTTATTCTGTGTCTGCCTTTCAGAAGCCACACCTTACTCATTTCTTCACGAAATTAGAGGAGAGACTGACAGATCGCGACGGTTCGCCGGCAACAATTTCCGACCGCTTGCTACGGGCGTTTCAGCGTCCATTCAACATGTACATGATCCTCGAGCGCTTGAAAAAGGTAAATAAGTAATGATAATAATCTTTGCTTTATTAAGGTAACGAGGACCGAAACTATTGGCATTAAAATTTACAATAAACAAAATGATACAAGACGTGGCGATCGGACATAGAAGATGCAGAAAAAGTTAAAACGAATAAACGAAAAAATTACCCGCGAAACATTTAAAGTTTGGCAAACGCGTAATTTAATCCGCTAACCAATAGGATGGTATTGTTTGACCGATTGGTCCTTTATTTGCCAATTCGATCGGCTGCGAATATTTCAACCGGCCCAATCAAATCTTTCCAAATCGGGAGATTAGAAAATTTGAAATTTTACGATACACCAATCAGGTGCCACGAGTGTTCGGATTGGTCCCTTTGACATTTTCGACATTCTATAACAGGCAATTGGTCAGGTCCCTATACTACAGAGGATACTACCTATTTACTGTGTTTTTTAAATCACAGTACACACCGGAGAATCATCCCGATTACCAGTACGTGGGAAATTGCATCATCGCTATAACGGCGGCTTGCAGCGTAGCTGATACAAGTCGAAAGAAGGAGAGTGATTGTGAGTCATTTGACGAAGTCATTGAACAAAATACACGCCTTCGCATCTTGTCGACGTTTTCAGTCCTCAAAGGGCCTCTATTGGCTGTTTTAAAAAAAACTTACGAGCATAAGTGCGACCCTTTATCTGGAAAAAACACCCAGTAGAGAGTATTACTAACAAGCCTCCGTCCCCTTAATCTGAAATAGATCCCTCGGACAATGCTGACCTTAAAGGCACTCGACCATTATTAAGCCAATGGATGATACGGTCAATTGCGAGTTCGCCCAATCAGATCTCGCGAAACAGACTACCGGGAACGTGAGAATAGGTGTTAAGGAAAGCGAACTTCAATTAGAACTTGGAGAAGAAATAACCAGTTATGCGTGAGGGCATTTGCTTCGTGAAGATATTTTTGGCCATTATTGGACTCTAGATTGTGTTATGCAAGGCAACCAAACTGTTGTGGTCCAGGGGTGTTGTGTTTAGCCTGTCCAATCGATTAGTGAGTCATCCCGAGAGTTGGACACCTTGGTCAGGTCAAGCGACATGGAATGGACCGGCTGGTGCATCGTGGGGAATTTAATTGGCAGCCTTAGTTCCACGTGGGTCCCCTTGGAGGTTGGTGAAGTGGTGGATAAGGCAGCAGCGGCGGTGTCCACTTCCACCATCTCCTCTCCAGGTTGACACCGGAAATTGTAAAATTTGCCAACAATCTCCATGAAGCCAGCCCCTTCTCTGGAAGGAGATTGTTGTAATGTACAAGGCAATTGCTTTATTAAGGCCACGAGGTCCAGCGAAAAAAGGGTGTCTTAGAAGAAGTCTGTCACTATTGGCGAAGGCCTCGTCCCTACTAAACAGTTGTTGTTTGATTGTTTGATCATCCTCAAGTCGCCTAACGATGTTCACCTGTTCCGGTTGCAGACTCTCGTCAATCCGACATCGACGACTGCCAAATTCGAAATGCCAACATCGTGAGTTCGCTTGTACACAAGTAATTTATCGACGAAAAATGTTTCTCTAGAAGCCCGATAACTCTATCTAGAATTTCACGAGACTTGTGTGTGTTCCTTATTGACTGGCGGGATTGATCACAATAAAATCAAGAAGTCCTAAAGTCCTGCTTGCAGCAACACTGCAGCAGTCTAGAATGTGTTCAAGAGTATCTCCATTAGGCCAACATTTTGCAGCACCAGAATCCTCACTCTTATTGAGTGACGCATAAGCCGAGCATCGCTGTACTTGACGAGATCCCGATTCGGTGCACCCGAAGAATGCTCGGCCGAAGTCGACGGTGAGGACGATGCCGGTGGTTGCCTCTGCTCAACGCGGTGAGCAGAGTTGCCTGGGGGAGGGTAGGGCGAAAATCTGGACCAATCAGAATGTACCTAACCACCTGACCCTGAGTGCGACCCCCAGGTCAGGCCGCAAAAACAAAATCCGGGTGTAGAGGCGTGTCTGACTTGGAGGCTGTCGGGTGGTGGCCGAAATCGGTTTTCGCATCACCAGGAGTTGAATAACCAGCCCGAGTTTCACGCGTGGCCCCTCGCGAGGTTAATCAAGCGCTGGATGATGGAATTACGGTAATTTCCACCTCCCACTACTCTTCGGGGACTGCACCACCTATGAAACATCCTACAAAAGTGGAGGAGCGTTCTCATCCTCTGCGACGCTCGTCTTGGTGGTGGCACGTAACTACGAGGAATTGAACATCACGGAGGATGCATTTTCGTAAAAAAATGCAGGGGCTATCCGGACCAGTGAAATGCAAGCATGAACGATTCGAGTTCATTTCCACCTCCCCCTACTTTTCAGGTGTCTTTGGGAACTGCACCAGCTGTTAAATATCCCAAAGAATCTTCATACAAACATCCATGAATCAAGCCTATATATACCTATATTATATATAGCCAACATCAGCCCAAATGTCTGTGTAATTGCTGTTTTTTAGGAAGACAGTCATATCGTGTTTTATCGCAAATCGCTGAAAAAATTATCGTTTTTCATCGAAAATACCATAAAATGGATGGAATCAAAGACGGAAGCGGTTAAGGTAAGTACTTCGGTTTTAGAAGACACGTGCATCGGCACTCAAACCGAAACGAAACACGATTAAAACAAATACGAGTGCATGAATGGCGTAATTACCACATCACCTACCCATTTCGACGCAAACTCAGTAACTTAGGCATTTTGCAGACAATTTCTGCAGTTAATTAATTAATGCTGATCTGTTATGTTTGTTTTAAAAAAAGTTAAAACAGGTTTTTTCTTGCAAATCTAGCTGTTTGTCAACAAGCGGCGTATTTTTATTAAATCGATAAGTTCGGTTTGCTATAAATTCGAAGGCGTTACTCAGATGAATCTTCCCCTAAGATTCACGGGTTCATCCTTCGAGTACAGACAGTTGACATGTGACTGCACCGACGTAAGTGCAAGCCTAATCGTTCTCGTTGGTTTCTTTGGCGCCAATACCATTTTTTTTCGTGTCTAGTTTACCAATGAAAATGTCGAAATTATAACTCAGTTGAAGAGTCTTAATGCTATTCTAAAGAAAATGAAAACGCCACTCAACAAATTGAAGGACAAGGCATCCATTGTAACAAAGCACTATGTAAGTTATTTTCTACTGTTGATTAATCAGTAGCATATGTTTACGATTTATAAATAATATCAGATATTTTGCTTCATTGGTATTGGCAAGGGAGCTTAATTCGATAAAGACTGATAAATGCTAAAATCGTTGCTTTAATGTGGGTGATAAATTGAGCTTGTGTTTAATTTTGCAAACTGATCACCACAGCATCGTAAAAATAAGGTATTACAAAACTGGAATACAATATAAAATGTAAGCACGCGCATTTTTTATCCAATTACCAAGAGGTAGCGACGTCCAGTATATCGGTTAGAACTGGCTGGTAAAATAGTTGATTTTATGGCGACTTGAAAGAAAGGCTGTCACATATGGTGTTGTTGTGGCAATGTATCCTACTAGAAACGGATCGATACCAATGTCCTGCTCGTTTACCTTTCAGAAATTCAAAAATGCCAATGCGAATGAGCTCAGAGACTACAGGCACCAGGAGAACCTGGCCATTGAAAAGATGCAGGAAATATTTAAAAACTCCCAAATCTTTGTCAAGGCCAGCCTTATTTTCTACATGCGTCGTGTTCTCACGTTTTTGTCCTACATTGCAATCACTCAGAAGGGGCCAAATAAGCTTCACGTAAGTCATCGTATTTGGTATTATAAAAAATTCCAGCATCGAGGCGCTTCCTCTGCTTCTTCTTTGGGGAGGCCAGCTTCTGTCAGACGATGGATGTCACGGATAGTTGACCCACCGACACGCGGCGATCGGAGACCAGATCAAGACAGTTTTGTTTCCAGCGATGAACCCCGTAGATATCATGTAGCTCAGAGGTTTATAAGGTCCGTCTATGTTTGGCTCCGAACGAGGCCGAACCACAGCAGCCGACGATGGCGTTGTGGAACAGTTGACAGATTCTCCGCGTCTGAACATTATACCATTATTTCGTTGTTGAATGGCTTGTTGCTTTCAGAAGTCATCGCAGAAACTATTGATTGAATACTTTGCTATCTCCTTGTGTCTTCGACACACATTTGTCTTAGCACCACACGCTAGTCCGCAGCTGCTGGAACGCATTCGTAGTTCGACCGTCCACTTCGCTTGACCATTCAGGAGAATGCTAGAGTCCATGAATTTGAAGGATGGGACATAGTCGACGATGGCGAATCGTTAATGTATATTGGTTTGTAATGGGTTGAGAGATTTCCGAGAATACTGCTGTTTTCTACGGGTTTATCTCACTTCTCGATTGCCATCTCAAGGTCGCTTGATCGGCCAACTAGAACAGGCCAGAATGGGCATCTTCGAGGACACAGATATCGTCAGCCAACTCCAAGTCGCCGATTGACAAAATCGGGGTCGAATTGTACGCGAGGGGAGAGAATGACTGGCGAAACGTGGACGCACTCGTGGGTTTCAGGAGGGTCTGTGAGGAGCGCCGAGTTTAACTGTCCATGAGATCCACTACCGGACCACCAGAGACCTGTGAGGTGGTGGAATCGGTCAGGTAATCCATTGAACAGAGGTGTCGGTCCGTTGTGACACGGAATAAATTATTTTCCAGCTGACACTCGGTGGCTGCAACAATAGGGAAAGAGTCGCTACGAGCCGGAACACGTTCAACAGAGTGGGGGGGGTCGTAACGACGCATAAAGTGCCATTATTGGCTCTGTCAGACATCAGAGATACCTTATGTGTAGAAAAAGTACGTTTGTGGAGGAGTCTTTAGGGCTGCCATAAGCGCTGATCCTCACTTTTGTAGACTAAGGCCATTGTTCCCCTGACAACTAACAGCATGATTGACGAGCAAATCAACCAAGACATTGCCCAGTGGATAGCGCAGATCAACGAGATGAAAAAGAAGCCAGTTGGCCCCGAAAACTCTCGAGGTAGCTTCACCGCTCCAAATCTAAGCATGCCCCCTCGAAAACCTTCTACTGCTGCTACCCAACGTCAAGATCAACGATGCGTGGCCATTGTATGGTTAAGTTTCGAGGACAATCAAACCAAAGAGAAACTGATGCCAGGACAATGTGTGGAGGTGCTCAAGCAATCCGACAGTTCTGGCAACACCGATTGGTGGAAAATTAAATCAGCCAGCGGGGAGACCTTTTACTACCCGGCTAACTATCTAAAACACACGAATTGAAGACAGTTCGTTGGAGGAGATCTTACCACGTACCTGTATACGCTTATCTATCCGAGTAAACTGACTAATATGATTATTCGCACCGCAGTCTATAATTTTAAGTCTTTTCCGTGGGTGGGACAATAAATCTTATGATGGGTGTAAGAAATGCATTGGTTATCATTGATTGGGTGTTACATTGACGAGTTTCTGTAATTGGTAGGTTTTCGTTGCTGTATTGGCGCGCGTTACCGATGGGGCTGCCTTTCAATGGCTGCACAACTTTAAATCCTTCGATGGTTTAATTTTCTTTTATTTCTTGTCAACTTATACTAAATCTTCTATGTATGATTGCCAATTCCTGTGTCACTTTTGTTTATTGTAAATTGTAATGCTGAGCGTTTTGTACCTCGTGACCTTGAGAAAGCCAATAACATTATTATTATTGTTCGGAAAGAAAGATTTATGCCAGAATCGGTTCTATGGGTTATTAGTTGAATCTCGGTAGTGGTTTCTTCGGGAGCCTTCGAATGTTTCAAATCAAATTATTGCCGGTTTTGTTCATGAGATATGTATCCCATTCAATCACACTGTTAATGTTTGCGAGTCGATTTTCTTGCGTACGTAAGACAAAAATCCGGTTTTTAACCGTTGGGGTCGTGGTTTGATCTTAAAAGGCTGTCCGCCCAAAGGCGCGGGGATTCATTGGACACTGAGATCACCAGACAAGTATTAATTTATGTAGCAGTGAGGCATTGCGGTTTACTGTCTGTATTAAGGGTTCATTTTAAGGTCCACACAAATATTTTGGTTCTACGTCGGAATTCACCTGTCTGAGACGCATTTTCATTGTCTGACCAATAGGCACCCCAACCCCTAAAAGCAGCTTATCCACTTTGTCATTGGAGAAGCCCGAGTCTTTAGCGAAATTGACAACTCAAACAACAATTTTCGATTACTGTCGAGCACCCATTGCCCATTTACATTGTGCAACGTGTCGTTTAATCGTCTAGACCACCAAAATTCATCCCCATATTTCTCAACTGTGTATGAATAGCGTTTTATCTTAGATCGATGCGATAAAGCGAGTAAGTTGCACTTATTTATTCAATCAGCATAGATTTATTAAATCGCTGAATGGTTATCGATTTGTTACGGGTGCTGTGTTCTCGTACGACCAGGGGTGTCACATGCCACCTGGGATCGATAAGATCAGCTGCTTAAGTTGCTTGCGGCGCATTCAATCAGCTGGGGTTTACGGTTATTTTAGATTAAATCGCCATACGTCCATTTTTCACCAAGCTTCGACTCCCGGGTAAGGCAACCAAAACCAAGCCTGTAATCGGCCGATTTTGGAGCGAGTTTGAAACGAGTTGGCGTCAACCGGCTTAATTATCCTTCTGAATTTAACCAACCCGAATTTCGCTTGTTAATTTATTTTTAAATGAGGACGCAGCCATTCGTACAAAATGCCCAAGAAGGTTCATGAAAAACTGTGTCAGTGAACAAAATTTCAAATAACGACCAAATGACCATTTGAAGCTTACGAAGAAACAAGGCGAGAAAGTTATTCAAAGATTTATTTCTCGTGGAGATGCTCTAGAATTCCACCGGAAATGCCTACATTCGACCAATAATTTAATGATTCTTTTTTTGGATTTATCATTGATTAAAGGCCAACGAAATGTGTGGTAAGTTCAAACGAATATAGAATAGCATAAAATACAAGACGCATGTTGAAGGCCAGTACAACAATGGTTTGACCAATTGCACGCCGGATGCACTGGTATGAAATTCAAAAAATGCAACAGTTGACCAATGAGTTTCTGATTTCCGTGAATGCGCTCAAAATCGCGCAGCCAATTGGTTGTAATGTTCTTATATGAATAAATACAATTTTAGAAAAACAAATAATTGCATTTGCTTAAAGGTAGGCTGTTTTAAACGATTGCTACAGTTCTTAAGTTCCTTTATAATAACCAACAGCTTGGTTCGTGGTAGATTTTTTGGTTTTGTTTACAATTACGAAACTTTCGTTTTCGCTGGACACAACATTCGTCCTTAATAATAATAACAAATAATAATTTTAAGCGCTTTATTGAGGTGACTGAAACCAACACTTTCAGCATAAAAACAATTCGATTAACAGTGCTTTGTAAGAAAACTGTATTTTAGTTCCTTCTTCACCTGTTCGGGTGAAACTAAAAATCGGGATAAATAAGGAATGACTGAATCGCTATGTGCCGCTGTTCTTGTAGGTATTGACTGCGCATTGGTCGAAGAGATTTGCACTTGGATAACATTGAAAAACGGGCTGGGAGGTGTCACTTAAAATACGAGCAGCGATTAGTGAACAACTATTGAAGTGGCGTTGAGCGATGATCTCTTGGACGGAGAGCATAGTCAGGCCACTAGAAAAACGAGATTATTATGGAGTGAAGCGTTTTCCGGAGTGCCACTATCTGCTCCCGCGGTTCTTAAAAATCTGTTACCGCGAGAGGGACCCCGTCCGGACCAGTCGCTGTGGAGCTCTTGAGGCCAGCCAACATTTTGAAGATAGAGGATTCGTGAGCGGGTAGAAAAGCGCTGGGATTAAGCGATCTAGCGTGAGGCACCGTGGAATGGTCAGCGGATTCGAAGATAAAGCCATCATTCAGAGCATCAAGGTCTAGGGCACCACTTGGTAGATATGAGCGACGGGTTCCCGTCAATCGATTTAGATTTTTCTAAAGGTCGTCGGGTTTCAATATTCGGAACAACTCATCTACAAAAATCTGATTATGACGATTTACCTAACAAACAGGAGTGGGTCATCGGGCCTTTTAAGATAGGTCGATACTTACCAGGTTCAAAAGAACCATTGACGATTTTTGGAAAAGGTTTTATAGCGACATCTCTCCATTACGACGGAAAAGGGCATTCTACGAATAATTTACGAATTGGATGACTATCGCGGAAATCTCGCGGTTAGAGATTTTCCGAACCGTGTTTCGCACCAATCTATGTAGATTTTCCCGGGCTTCAATGTTCCGAAAAGCTCATCCACAAAAATCTGATTGAACCGATTTACCCCAGCTGTGATCATGATGTTGTTAGATTGATGGTTTCCTGTTAACAAAAGAGTTCTCGCACCACCAGCGAAAGAAAACAATAAATAAAACATCTACCATCTTGTCCAATGAACGTCCTTGTCCACATCGAACGACCACGTAGTAACAGCGTTGTTCGAGAGACAGGCCGAGAATGACCTCATCGAAAAACATTTTCATCATGTTTTCTGATGATGGTTTGGGAAAAATTACAACGTCGCTGCTCTGATTTGTTTAATGTCCGTGGGCATTTTAGAATAATTTAATTTTCCATTGCGTTATCAATTTATTCAATGGGAGATTATTTGAAAAAGTTTAAGTCAATTTATTTACCCACCAATAACAAACACGACCAGATGATGTCCATTGGCGTGAGTCATTGGAAATCTATTGGCGTGGGTCATTGGCGTGATTCATTGTAAATCGGCGTCTCTGAACTCAATTTTCGTTTTAGCTTCAAAAGGAAACTCGAATTATTCACTGAACCCCTTGGATTCAGTCATGAAATTGATTCCTCGAAGCCGACGCCGTCTTATTCAATTTGCCCTCTTCTTAATTACATTATGCGGCATCAACTACTACTGTTACAATTATTACTTTCATCTGATCCCTGAAAAATCGTTAAGCCATCAACCAGGCAGCCAGAATCTCAGAGCCTACGAAACCACACAGTACTTTGCCCAAATGGACGGGCCAGGTCATCCCAACTGCAGCCGATTTCGAAATGCCTTCCCTCACTTCCAGGGCTACCGTCGAGACGGAGATAAGGACTTGGCATTCACAATGGTTGTGCACAAGGACCCCCTTCAGATTGGTCGTTTAATGCGAATGATACATCGGCCAAACAACTTCTACTGCATCCACGTGGACAGGCGTTCTTCGGCAGAAGTCCAGCAGGCGATTACTGGGATCGCCAAGTGTTTCGGCGACACCAACAACGTTCAACTGGTTCCCCCGAAAGACCGCGTCGCCGTAAACTGGGGCGACGAGTCTGTTCTGCGGCCGCAGCTGATTTGCGGAGTCCTGGCCCTCCGGAGGCATTCGAGCTGGGTGTATCTCCTCAACATGGCGGGTCAAGAGTTTCCCCTGAGGACGCATCTTGAAATGATCGCAGCAGTTGGAGCCCTGAATGGCTCCAATCTTGTGGAGGCCTTGAGCATAGAGCGACTAAACTCTTGGCTCCACGGGAAGAGCCCTCCTCTAGATGTAAGTCAGGTATGGCTTGGTGATTTTCGTGAGTAGAGATAGCCGATTGAGAGTCTACAACGCAGTTGAGACTTCTTCACGGCCATTAATAATAATAATAATAATTACTAATTGTAAGCGCTTTATTGAGGTCACGAGGACCAAACCTTTCAGCATAAAACAAGACAGCAAGAAAAGTAATCGATACGAAAATTGTCTTTTAGTTCCTGTTTCAGTTGCTTTGGTGAAACTAAAAATCGGGAAAAATAAGTAATGACCGAATTGCGATATGCCGCCGTTCTTGTAGGCATTAAACGGTGTTGGATACGAATTGGTCAAAGAGATTTATACTTAGATCAACTTTAATATCGGGGATTAAAACGCCTACGCCGGGTTAAAAAGTCCGAGCTGAAAATAATGCCAAGGAATTTTGATTTTGAGCTCTGGGCGAAATTATGGAGGGTCAGCATCTGATGCCAGGGGGAAAGTAATGGCGATACAGTTTGATGCGTTCAGCAGAAGGCCATTCTCTAAAGACTGCGATGGCGTCGGATCCTTAACTTAACTGCGATTTAGCAACTATCGAACCATGTTCCGCTGTTTATTCAGGCCAAGTGGTTAAAAGGCTCCATTTACGGTGCCTTCCGACGCGAATTCCTCGAAGCGGCCCTCCTCTCGCCACGTCTGCGTCCATTGCGCGATTTCTTCCTCCAACCCGGCGTCGTCAGTCACCCCGATGAGCTTTTCTTCCCCATTCTGGCCTACAATCCCCATCTCGGCCTTCCAGGGGCCTGCATCCAGTCGCCAAACCAACCCAACGAGATCGACATCGGCTTCGTTGCCCGATTCGTCATTTGGGGTGGACAGGGGATGCCATGCACGACCCAATTCCGTCGCGGAGTGTGTATTCTTGGCCGCGAGCATGTCCAGCAACTCAAGCAGGCGCCACACCTCATCGCAAACAAGTTCTTGATCGACTACCACCCCGAAGCCTACGATGACCTTGAAAAGTGGTACTTTGACAAGCTGGGTGCCGAGATGGCAAGAGGTGGTGTGGTGGACCCAGCCTTCGATGTGAGCCTTTATGCGTCTAGGAGGTGTACTCGTTACCACATCTAAAGGTTTTATACAATACAAAAAGAATGTGCGCTGACCTAACCCCCACTAAAAACATCAATTTTTGCCCGTTAGGAGGGAGGGGTGACGTGTCTGGTCCGATCTGCTTTAGTTGCGACGGTTTGAGAGAATTCCGATTTCTTATATATTATTTCAGACACGACCACGACGATTTTCGCTCTGTACTGGCATAACAATGCCTGTTATTCTTGGTAATCAATTGTTTTATTACTCATGCGATGTTTTAAGGGTCATTTTAAGCGGTGCAGTCATCCCGCATAGTGTGAATCGGCTTTTTAAGACAAGTATATCTAGTTTGAAATATTCCATGCGTCATGTGCTCTGTCTGAGTCGCTGGAAACAGAATGGGTCGTAGAAGGCATGTCCCATAAACAAAATTAGATGTGCAGGGTCTTTAAAGTTCGAGTTTTGTTTTCAAATTCACATTAACACTAATTTTTAATGAAAATTAATCATCTGTTTATTGATATGTAGAGCAGAAAGTCTTAAATTTTGAAAGATATATCGGAATGTCGATTGTTTTGGTGAGAATAACCGGATGGTTTTGATGAAAAAATTAAAATTCTCGGACGTCTTCGAACGCCTTTGGGGAACCGCAAAGATATCGTTTATGCAAATCAATCATACACTATTGTAGCATTGAAGGTCAACATTCGTCGCGAAATTTCCGAGATAAAGCACCAATTATGTCCGAATGTCATGGAAACTTTTATCAAAACAAGCGCGTGTCGGAGGACATTGGAGATCCTCTACATGCCTGTTTAAATTGAATTTGACGAAGAAACGCGACCTTTAAAAATATTTAATAATGACAGAGGCTTGAATTGGGGCACAAAACTGAGACAGGCCCTTTCAACCGGGCAGCTCCGACTGTTTGAAGGACGGTAACGTCGCTGGAGTCTTGCTGATTGGAACTAGGAATATTAATACATGGATGAAGTCTTAATTTGCATTTTTAGTTGGAGTAGTAGGTGTTGTAGTCGCGGTAGTAGGTATGCGTAGTTCGTGTTGACATGTTGTCCTCCCTCGTGTTCTGAAGACTTGTCATTCAAGAGGGTCTTCAAGAAGTCCTATCGACACCTTACAATGATGCATGCGCGTCACTCCGTAGTTACGACCATTAAAAACCAATCCAAACATGAAGGGGACGGATTTTTATTTTTCCGCCCATTTAGCCTAATCATCTTCATGTTTTGGTGGCAAAAACGCGGAATCCCCACAGTCAACCAATTGGCTTCCATGGGCGAATTGTCCGTTAATTAATTGTCATTGGCTGCTTCATTTACCCATGTGCGCGGCTACTGCCCACTCATTCAACACACTGCCAAGGACCTCTTGGGGATAATATAAATTATTATTAGTAGAAGTCGTCGTTCTATTTGCTGTTTTGTTTCAAAAAGCTTAAAACCCTATACCAAATCGAAATTACGGTCATTGTGACTGCGGTATATTTTTCATGGGGTCTGTACGAATACTATCTGTTTAAATTCTACAAAAGTCAAACTTCCCCCGAAAATTTTTGTTAAAAAACGATTTCTTTGCGGCCCAAAAATTGGAATGGCACGATCTTCAAAGGACAGTGCTCGGGAATGAATAACATGATTTATTATTCGTTAGGGCCGGGCGTTTTCGCAGCGTGTCCTCTCAGAACCACGTGGGCGATATAATCGTAATGAAAATCCAGTAATTCCATACATGTTTAGCTCACACCAGCGTGGCTTACCAGTGTATGAGTCATACAGAACCCAAACCATTGGCTGACCAAAGCGCAGGTAACGGCATTCAAATTTGATCGATTAGGCGCCAGCTGCTGTATCATTCGACTGAAATTAGACATAAAAGAGTGTACACTGGTTGGAAAATTGGATGGCTACGTGCGTCTAGGTGTGGTGTGGGGGGGGTTTAATGTGCCATTCTTCGCGGTTGATGTGGCACACCAAAGAGCACTAGTACGCTGTCTATCGATCCGTTTCACATGGGGGAATTCGATATATAACTGGGACCACGGTTAAGGCTTCAGCATCGTAATTGATTGATGGCAGAGTAAAGCGCTAACAATTCGCTTCCCAACTTGTCAAGACGTGTAGGGGTGGGTAGAAAGCCGAATAAATGATTATTCATTTTACATTTCCGCCGTAAAAGCAGTCAAAAATTCACACTGAATCCCCTATTCAAATAATAGAGTGCAGAATTTCTATGGAGTCCTGAAACGGTCCTCCATATGCCTTTGAAATTCAATTACCACTGCACACATGTATTTTTAACATAACACTTTATAATCGACAAAAAGGGCATCGCCACAATTGTTGATTGGTATTGTGCCGACCTGTATTGTTAACTTCCGGTACATTTCACAATACATGGCTCCCTCCTAAGGCGTCTGTATTAATATCTGCTTGCGTGTTAGTGCATGTTTATACACCATGACATTTGGTGTAATTTGACCTCAATCGTTACCAACAACCGTGTTAAACTACATCAAGACCTCTTCTGCGAGAAACGCAAGTCCGGCCTTTGGTGAATGGCAAAAGCTTCTAAAATCGAAGCTATTTCGATTTCCCTCGTATAAGCAAGTTTAATTCCGGCTTGTCAGCAATAAGACAGGAACGCCGACTCTACTCAACGTCCCAGACTTCGAAGGGCTCTTCCGGATGGGATGAAATAATTTGAAAGTAATCGATTGAGTCTAACTCATCAGTAATTATCAATTAACAGTTTTAATAAGTATTATTACTGTCGTGGTAAGAATCGTAAATTCGATATATATATATATTGCAATATTGTAATACTGAACAAGAGCCATGGAAATTGAAAAATCAAAATATTGGGACAATAAAAGGTCCTTTTAGAATGACACACGTAATTATTTAGTTGATGTAGACTTTTATTCCACTTTTGCTCCTTCTGTAAACTGGTGTTTAAATGAGTAATTTCGACCTCCATTTGCCCTTGTGACGCTTTTCCAGTGGGGGATTCTAACTCAAGAAATGTCAGACCTTCGTCGGGGGATTTTGTAACGTCTCAGGCAGCCATAATGAGAATAAGACCCATTGAATGGACGGAAGGTGTGTAAAATAAAATGCCTATATATATGATAACGAATATGCATGAATGGTGATATCAAAGAGACGGTAGGTCAAAATGGGACGGGTCTTTATAACGCGAAAACTACGATGCCGGTCCATGAGCTGGGAAAGGTTGAAAGTTACTCGAGTCTTGTCGACTGTGGATGAAGGCAGACGTGTCTTTGGGGTATCCTGTTTCGAGGGAAAGAGTGCGTTGCTCCACTCTATATAAATCAGATGGCAATCTTCGCCGTTATCCAGTGTAATAGGTAGATTGACGCACACATTGTTGATCAAGCGTGAACTTGGAATCCCGCGTGATGTCCTGGTAAAATACCGGGGCGATCAACACACTCGACTGCACTGCGTTTTAATCTTCCTTAATTGTTTTCATTCAATCGATTAATTTGAGTGCACATCTAATTGAATCCCAGGTGCACGCATTTGTTCTTTCATTTTCCGTCCTCTTCGTAGAACACAATTCTGTCAATGCTAACACTTCTCTTTATTTTGTTAAGCCGTTTATAACAGCGAACAGAGACACGGCTCTCGAATGGCATTCGTGTTGGGATCCCGGTGTTTTCAAGCAATGTTGGACGAATTCCGTTCAACACATCACTTACAGCAACCTCGTTTGTTTCAATACGTTGATGACAACAGAACTTCCGCTTCTGATGTCTTGTACACGTTATTAAATATATGAATAAGACAGACTATATTTTCTATTGGATCTACCAAAGGGTATTTATCATCAAACCAAGCAATTTAATCTCATTGAATAGACACGAACAAACTTTTGAAGATGTGAGTTATGACGTAAACTCCAAAACCTTGTTTTCACGATGCTAGTACCTTTAGTTTATCAAAATAAGATAATAAAAATAGCACTCGCTTTGTTAAGGTCGCGAGGACCAAAATATTCAGCATATTAATACATTTACACAAACTTGAATAAAGGGAATCTTATATACGAGCAGTGATGGGTTTACAGCTAGTGAAATTGCATTAATGATGGTCTCTTCAATGGAGAGCATAGACAGGCAACTATGCTGGCAGGAGAGATCCTCATAGGCAAACTCGGGGTTTGTCCTCTGACACTCACTTGAGGAGGACACTTCTACTTAAATAATAAAGTAACCTAATTAAACATTCTGATAAGACTCGGTGGCATTCATGGGACGCACATGTGGGTTTAATTTTAACGAATGACCGATTTTAAGGATTGCAAAACTGTTTTATGGTGCAATTAAAGCAGGAAAAGGACACTGTTTCTCCCCAAATCCAATATTGAAATTAATGCCAATTGTTGCTGCTGGTGATCCATGACAGTAAGAAAACTGAGATATTCTCTAAAAATTGCCAGAACAGCCTCATTTATGGATATCCATGCAGAGGTTTGGACTGATTGGCGGCAGTCGGTCACTAGGAGCATGGATTGACAGAACTCTCCATTCGTGAGAAATCACTTTCGCACAAAGAATGGTTGTGTGTAATCGCTGTGGAACCACTGTCCGGACCTTTAGAAGAAAACGAGTACTGCTTTGCAGTTTATTACTGAGTACGGTTACTAAACGATAATATAGCAAAGGATACTTAAATATACTCCGATTTTTTGTAAATTAGCTGAGTTATGGCCATCTGGCTCAAAGAGCTTGTGCACCAATTCCGAGAGGGAATTAACTCATTAAAACAAGGAATTACAATTAAGAAGAGGATATATAACGGAAACAAATGGGTTTACAAAAATTAATTGTTTTGTAGGATTTATCTAAATTTATTCAAACAGAATCAACAACCATTTTATTGTCCTAATTCTCTTCATTAGTTACCGTGGAGTATAGACAACCGGGTAAAAGGTCACCACATCGTACTTCCCCCCTACGTCTGTCAACATTCAAGCCCACGAAATAATAATACAAATAATAATAATAATAATAATAATAATAATAATAATAATGGTATTCGCTTTATTAAGGTTACGAGGACCAGAACTTTCAGCATGAAATGTTACAACAGACAAAAATGATATAAGAAGTTGCGATTGTACATAGCAGGTGTAAAATAATTGAATAAGAATTAACGAAATAAAAACGAGGTAAATTTACAAGAAAGGCAAATTAAACCCTCGAAGAGTAAAAAGTTTGGCAAACGCGTAATGGCGGCCATTAAAAGGCCTTTTCCAAAACGCGCTGGACTTACTGTCTCCAGCTCCTATTTAGATACCCAGCAATTAGGCTTTTTGTGTAATTGGCTCCAGAAGAAGTCCGTTTTCTTAATGTCTTTCGGTTGGTTGGGGATTACGGGTCATAACAGCAACGTTAAACACTTTGTCTCGGATTAATTCAGTTTAAACTTCAATATTAGTTCGTAAAACCAATAAATTTGAAGAAAGTTGCATCTTCCTGCACGGAACCTCTGCCCATTCAAACTTTTAAAAAAGTAAGCCGATACAAAAATTCAAAAATGCTCGGGTATATCTTTACAGGCGAATGAGTCCCCAGTGGCAGTGGGTTTCGGATCCAGGTACCGCAACAAGATTACGAAGATGGCGACCGCTAAAAAACCGGAACTATACAGTGTTTCTAATGCCATTCCTGTATCGAATCCGGTGTCTCTTAATGTGGTGAGGGCTATTTCCAGCATGCAAGCTACAATTATCTTTAATTATCTCTGCGGGCTCAACTTAAATTATATGTTGATTGAATAAACAAATGGTGATACTTTCAGCAAAAACTGTTTACTCACACCGATATTGTGAAACGTGGTTTTAGTATTCCGAATTCGTTTGACACGGGAGAAAGAAAAAAACAGTTTTTTTAAATGAGCGAATTTCTCATAATTATTTTGGTGTAGGGTTCGTTCTAATCAATCTATGTTTCTCGATGAATGACTACGAAGGATGTTTATTTGAGCAAAGTAAGTGTTTATAACCTATTGCTAATGCGTGTCGGGATATATTTTCGACGATTGTTGTAAAATTCGAAATCTGGGGATTAATTAATCAGTCACGATTAAAGACACCCCCAAATCGAACATTCCATCTTGGATCGATACAATAAGGTGAGTAAGTTGTGCAAGCGTATTCAATCAGCTGAGGTTAATTAAACAGCGGAATTGTCATCGATTTTTTTACGAGTGCGGTGTTTTCGTGCGACAAGGTGAGTCACCTAAGGTGTATTCAATCAGCAGGGTTTGAGGAAAAGCGCCAAGACTGACTGCTTAACATCAAGCGAATCGGTAAGTTGTTTTAAATAATAATTTTCCATTTCGAGTCTATAATTGTTGGAGAAAATATTGGTTCCACAAGAAAATGGTTATTTAGTTAATTTCATTCATTGATTCTCCTGCATGAGGTCGTCCTCCAACCCGGAGCCTCGGATTTAACCTACTCGTATCAACTAACATGATCGATTATGCCTGACCGGGGTTGCAGCTGCCCGAGCAGTCGATTGGAGACCAGTTCTGAGCTAATTGGGGCTAGTTTCTGGTTCCAGAGGCGCCTCAGGCCAAGCGCTCCATCCGCGTTGGCGATTAAATCAACGTTTCCAGTTGCCCTCCGCCAATCAGCGCCAAACTGGGAGTGTGGACGGCGAAAGACGGGGTTTTCACTGCCTAGGCGTCTTATTTCGTCGTTGGATAACAGGTCACTCCACGGATCGATAATTTGAAGCGTTAACCACGCCACGTGGTGCGTGCAATCTTGCGTTAGATAACCATGTCGGCCAAGACGACGCCACCCCACCAACCAGACAAGATATCGGAGGTACATTTGTCTACCAATGACTTTGAGTTGGCGCTCTCTCTCCTAATCGATGCTTGTAACTCACGATTGGATATACAATACCGCTATGACCGTTTCTCGGTTCGCTTCTACAACCTCTACTTCAACAAGTACCTCATTCGCCTCTACTACGTGTTCATGGGCCTCAATCTCTTCACAATCCTCTTGGAGGGGGCCGCTGCAATCACCATTAACGGCGCACCTCTTCCATTCTACGTCCCACTCATCATCAACATCATGTGTGAAGTCTTCTTCGTTGGGCGGTGGTTCCACATTTTTCTAGTGGCAGATTTCAGAAAAATGAAGGCCAACCGATCCTTCTGGACCTCGATAATCATGATTGTACTCATGGTAATTGATGACATCACCTATATCGTCCAACACGGTGTGGGTAATGAAAACCCAATTCGTTGGTCACGACTGCTCCGTCCCGCCCTCCTACTCACCTTTCCCGAGAACAAGCGCATTCGGGCAGCCTTCGACAACATTCGCTGCACTGCACGCGACGTTCTCTCGGTGTTCGGCATGTTCATCGCAAGCCTCCTTTTCGCCAGCGTCGTCACCATGAAGCTCCTGGACACCAAGAACATGACCAGTCTCACGGGAGATCCCTACCTTCCGAATTTCGGCGAAATCGCCTGGGAGCTCTATGTCCTAACAACGACCTCAAATTCGCCGGACATAATCATCCCGGCCTATGAAAGAAACGCCGCCTACCTCTTCATATACGTGTGGGTGTGCGTCGCCTGTAATTGGCTGTTCATGGGCATCCTGACAGCCTCTGTCTACAACGCCTACAAGGGCCACTTGGGTGCCTATGTGTTGACGAGTCTGGTGAAACGGAAGAACATCCTGGACGACGCCTTCAAGATTCTACTGAGACCTGGGAAACGGGAAATAGTGTCGCGGGACCTCTTTATAAACCTCCTTAAGAGGGTCGCCCCCAAGAGGTCAATACCCTCCCTCGGACTAATTTACGACATCCTAGATGCCAATGACAACCATGGGTTGAGTTCCATGGAGTTCGCGCGTCTTACTGAATACATGCAAATGAACTTCAAGGAGGTCATTATCGGCAGGAAGAACTTCGAAAAGTTTCTGCCGGCCTTTTACGACGTCTACACGTCATATTGGTTTCAGGTTATTGTAAAGGTTATACGAAGCGTCCCAATGCGCACATTTTTCGACGCCATGGTCATAGCCAACGGTGTCACTCTCGTGATCGCCGACGGCACCAAGTTCGAGGAATACTTCGAGTGGATGTTCACGGCCATTTTCACCCTGGAAATATTCCTCAAATACCTGGCTTCAGGGGGCGTCAATTTTTTCAAGGAGAAGTGGAACATCTTCGACATTATCATCGTAGTGGGAGCTTTCGCGGGGCAGATCATGAACAATATTCTCCTTTTGTTCAAAATTAGGACACCCTCCTCACTGACGCAAGTATTCCTCTTTCTGCGTCTCTTCCGCCTCCTCAAGTTGGTGGGTCAAGTGCCCATCTTTCGATGCATCATAAACTGCATCCTCATCATCCTCCCCTCCCTACTGGCCTACGCCACCATCCTGCTCATTCTCTTCTACATTTTCACCTGTATCGGAATGGAACTCTTTGGGGGTGTGCTTGTTGTCCCACACAACTTCAACTATTCGCTACACAATCCCTGTGGCCACCGGGAGCTGGTTGGCACGGATTTCAACGCTCTCCACTACTGCGACCTCAATTTCAACGATGCTGCGACCAGTTTTGCGACCCTTTTCGTTTTGTCAGTGGGAAATAATTGGCACATCATCGCCGACGGCTATATCCGCGTCACCGACATCTCCCACCGCCTCTACTTCCTCTTCGTCCATTGGCTCTGCGTGTTGTTGGTGCTCAACATCGTGTTGGCCTTCATCATAGAAGCCTTCCTCATTGAATACGACCCTCAGAAGAGCAAGTTCGAGGACTACATCATGCGACGAATGAAGGAGCTTCAAGTGGATGCTCTGACAGAATTGGAGAAACGGGGGCTCGAACGGTACCGCGAGAACAACTTCTACGTCACGCGTCGGCAACTGGACCGCGCCTTCCCGGTGGAATTTGAGGACAAGCCCTTCTCAGCTTTCTTCTTCATCCCCGATAGCGCCTCTATTGAGCTGCTCATGTTCAGGATGTTCGAGGACGAGATTGAGGCAATTGCGACCAATTACGCGGGAAGACGGTCCCTGCGTGTCAACACTATGAATAACATCTGAGCGCGCACTTTTGAACTCTTCATAATAATAATAATAATAATAAATAACAGGGATAACATTGGGTGGGCGTCTTCTTATTTCGAAGTGTGGCCACTGACGACGCATACACAACCGAGGGGATTCGTGGCTCAAGGATGTGCTGATTTAGATCGGCCGATTTGGGACCACAGCAATCCGGTGACTCATTGGCTGTCGGCGGAAGTCGACTTCCTCCTCCTCCTCCTCCTCTTCTTCGGGTGGCAGGAGATTCAACTTTGGTGAAGCCAACGGCAAACCCTCACTGTGGCACTGCCGAAAACGACGCTAACTCACCTGATATAAAAAATACTAAAACGTCCCTCTTCCTACACGGAACTTCTACCCACCAAAAATCGTTAAAAAGCAATCCGAGCAACCGACATTTTTTACAGGTGGCGGTGAACCTACTGCGTCCCCCGAGGTGGTCTGAGTTGGGAGTCGAATCTGGATCCATCACCAACAGAGCGAGGAGGCTATCGCTGCATCGTCGGGCCACTAATATAGAGATCCGGTCTGGGGGGATAAATTAAACGCTGGAAACGTGGATCAGCAATCACCATGCGGCATTAACGGCACCTCTTCGAGGTATCGCGTATCCTGGGATCAACCTTCATTGGACGAGGAACAGGGTGATTCAGAGAATTCAGCAAGAGGTATTGACGACTGTTCGGGTTGGGGGTACAGTCGATTGGGGTCTCAGCGCCGACAGCGACGCTTAGGCACAGTGCCCGCGTGCCCCCCAAATTACTCTTAGATTAGAGGCATGGTGAATAATATTAATAATCATAGTATTCGCTTTATTAAGGTCGCGAGGACCAAAACTTTCATCATTAAAAATGTACAGCAAAAAAATTGATGCAAGCCTAGACGATTCACAATAGTTTAACACGAATAAACATAAATTAAACCCTCGATGTCTATCTAAAATTTGCAATCGTGTTAAAGCGGCCATTGAAAGGCCCAATCCATAGCGCGCGCCCGAAACAAAATATTATTTTTCGCAATCATGAATTACCGATATATCGCTGAAACACTTCACTCCACACTGTCCTATCAGGCTCGAGGGCTGCTGTGTTGGTTTTTTCGGTGTCAGGGATGAGGAGTAGGAGGAGCAATACCTCTGGTCATCGCGGAATCTGAACTGCCACCAAGGTGAACTTCGCCGCCGTTGTTCTCGGTGAATCTATCAAATTTTCCTACAAGAGGATAAACCGGCCTCTCCGTGGGTGTGGATCAACCCCGTTAGATTGACCAGAGGAGATCGGCTGACGTGCTGAGTCCACTCAGTCCACTCGGTGCACGCGGCAATGCACCAGGCCCTCGATGACTAAAACGGGGTCCAAACGGTGGCCCCGAATGTTTCCCTTGTCTACCTGGGAGACGCCCCTACAAACTTGCAACCGGTTCTCAGTCGTATAAATAACTTTGTCGGGGTGGAAATAAACTCATCAAAAACCAAAGTCTTCTCAACGTTCTCAGAACGCCACTAAATGATAGGCCAGTCGAGTCTGTCGCGGCCTTCAAAGCGAAGGAGGAAGTCCAAATGCGTGTCGGCTGTGCAGAGAAGGCGTTCCATTAACAACGCACAACCAATGCATGCCCGTGGACAACAGTTCGTGCCTCCCAAACCGAACTCCTTACCTATGGCTGCGAAATCTAGTCACTTGTGGTGGTTGCTAACTTTAACAATGTAACTATTCATTGTGTTTTACTATGCTGAGTATTGTACCGCACTTTTAAGAATATTCTATTCCACGTTGCTGCACGTGTTCTCATTCATTCAAGGTCTCGGTTAGCTATTTGAGTTATACCGGTAATACAGACAATTCGTCTTTTCTCTATTAAGGGTTAATTCAACCCTCCATACAATCCTCTCACACCACTGTATATCAAAGACACCAGGAGATTTTATTTAATCAATTGTGCCTATGACGAATATGTGAAGCGGAATGGTACGGCCAGCTCTCAGATGACGAAATAAGACGTTGCTGAGCAAACAACGTTGATACAACACTGTCGGCTGCAGTGGTTCGGTCACGTTCTACGACATCTAGACACAGACCCTTCAACTCAGTGTCTCTCGCCATCACCTTACGAAGTTTGGCGCTCCCTCAGCGGCGGTGGACGAAATGCGCGGTCAGGTGTAAGATGAAAGCCGAATTTGAACGCCTGGCCTTGCAGTCCATCTACGGAGCACACAGTTGGAGCCAGAACTGGCTAACAACCTGCCCCGGATGATGCCGAAGCAGCTGACTTCCACCCTCCATAGAGGCGGAAGTGTCCGCCGCGCCACGCTTAACTAACACAGCAGGGGTAGTCGTGGAATTCGAGGTGGTTTAATTGCGGATGATGGAGCTGCCGGTCTTCGTGGCTGGAGTACAGACACATGCCGCTACTCCAAAACTCAGTGACGATGTCACGTAGAAACAACGGTTCTCGCCATATCGTCGAAGTCAAACAACGTTGGGCACGACTAGTGTCTGCATGAAGCTGTCTGGTCGTCCGCTCGCTGGAGAAATGCACACAATACATGGCAGTTGTTTGCAGTGCTAAAATAAATTAAAAGATTCGCACACGCGGTTATCACGAACAGCCACGACTGCTCTTCTTATGATCAATTCAGCATGGACACCAAAAGCCTAATTTCTACAGGCTCCAATTGTACGACCATAAATCACCAAATTCAAGGGAAAGATGGCAGCCATAGATGCCCAGGTAGACCCTCGCAAGCTGAGATTACACGGAAATGACGAAACACGAAAAAAAGCAAGCCGGAGTCACCCCCACAAATCTCCTTACTCTAGAGGCGAGCGCCATCCGGTCGAAGTCAGTCAACACCCCCTCGCCCTTCGCCGGAGAGGCGCTGTCCTCCTCGCGGTCCCAGCGTCCTTTGCGCTGTAAAATCAATTTGTGGACATCCGAGGGTGTCACGTAGGCCGCGAGGTGCACGGGAAGATCGCGGCTTGCGACGTCGTGGAACTGTAGCCAACAGTACCGATTCCCAAGACCATTCATATAAATGACAATATCGTCAAGCTCATTGTTAGCAGAACTGCCTTTCAAGAGGATTTGTTAGGCCCGTCAGTCAAGCTAATAACGCGATCTCACCCGCTCTGGGAACCCAAAGTGGTGACCTTAACACCGGCCAACCAGAATCATCCATTAGCAAAGACTCCAAAAACCCACTGAAAAGGCGAAAGGCAACAGGGTTCATTCGAATGATTGCAATCGTAAAAAAAGGTGAAAACCACAAAGTACAAATATTCCAGACGACCAGAAACCACAATACACAAGTGTCCTGGTCGTTTTTGTTATTAAATCTCGGTGCATTCTTCGTTCGTCGTCGTCGTAGTAATTCGGCTGTTGATGCTACTACAAATTCTGCTGTGGCAATGGCGGTGACTGACGGTGCTGACTGCCATTCTGTTTGGCTACTCTGTCCTCCACATGGCCCAGTCTCTCGTCCAGAATTGCGACAGTCTGGAAATAGACACACACAGAGAGAGAGAGAGAAACATTTTGTATAATGATAATGGTAATCGCCTTATCAAGGTCACGAGGCCCAGCGCTTTCAGTATTCAAATTCCCACCAAGACTAAGTTGACACGAATGCAGAAGAGATAACGACGAAGTAAATTCAGAAATCAAATTAAAACTTATTAAGTTTGGCAAACACGTAAACGCGGCCATTGAAAGGTCATATCCAAAACGAAGACTGATCGTTCACCAATCCGGCCGACACGGCTACAGAAATCAAAGGTATGGACTATGTAAAATAGACGGCAAAACCCGATTTAGTAATCACTCGAAAAAAACGCGCATTTCTATTTTTCACACAGTTTTCCATAAATGCTATTAGTAGGACATTTGTAAGTAACGTGACACGTTTTATTGGACTACTGCTTTCATTGACTGCGGTTATGCACGGCGACGCCTCATTTCGTTGTTGGAGGGAGGGCCGCCGACAGCTGCCCACTTTCAATATTGATCGCAGACACCAACCCTATCTATCCTGGCTAAATTCGAAGGGTGTGCGTGCCCAGACCTAGAACACTCGACACTTGATTCGATTAATAATTCCGCATTGACCAATAACGTGAACACACATTATGCATGACCTCCCGGTAGCACCAGGTCATCTGGGATGCTGGACTCCAAAAAATACCCGGAAAGAGACCGCGAAACGAGCAAAACATACCCTCTCCAATAAAAGCGACATTAGCAACCCGGTATCGCGCCTACCTTATCCTCCTCTTCGAGATAATGGGATGCTGGACTGAAACATCCTCCCGGAAAGAGACCGCGAAATGGGCAACCCATACCCTCTCCAATATAAACGCCATTAGCAACCCGGTATCGCGCCTACCTCATCCTCGAAGAACTGGGGATGCTGGAATCAACTACCCTCCTAGGACGAGTCCAGGGCAGGAGTAAGTGAGAGGCTCCTACTACCAGAGAGGAGATGGCCTAAACCTGGGCGCACCCCGGTTAACCGCCGGATAGGAAAGCCAAACAATGTGTGGGCAGCAGTCGGAACATCTCAAACTCCCAATGAGTCTCCCGATCTTGAGTCGGTAGATACAGACACCATAAATCTTCTCCAAGATCCTACGATCACCAGAGATGCGCTTCTGCTGAGCCAACTGCACCAATGTTGCCGGATGACGTGCTTGACTGAACAAGCACTAGAGGTGCCTTCTTTCCACGAAGCTGGTTAATCCGCCAGTGGGAGGAGAGCGTATGTAGACGAAGAGTTAATTTCCGCCGACACCAAACACGGTCAAGTTGATTATCTTTTCCACCAGAGGATGCGCCACCCATGGACGGTGTGATCAGAGACCATGTCGCAAAGGATGGTGATGCACCCAGTTATGTTTCCAGCGACGCAATCCTAGGCACTCCATGTCAACGCATCTTTGCCAGCTGCTACGGCCGCGCCAACTCTGGCAAGCCGACAGCGAGAGTCATCGGTTGGAAAATTTAGTGCCTGGCCGAACCCCCTGCAACCGACGGCATTGTAGAAGGTCTGCACGGCGACGACCTATCTCGCGGTTGGAGAGCTCGTCGTAACAGTCCGCTTTCAAGATTCATCGCAAACACCAGTCATCGAATACTTCCCATCTCCTGCTCCAAGGCCAGACAATCATCCCACAAATAATTAATGAAATCTACTTGGCTCTGCCTCTCCTGTGCTCGAAATCGCCCACATAAAGGAGCACACAAATGTCGAAGTCGCGAACGTACGTGGGTGAGGATATTGAGTTGGGTCATCATGGTCTCCAAGGTGGTTACGAGTCCCACAGGGACATTGTCCATCGTCTTGTCTGTCGCTGTTCCTTGCGAGGGGATGGCGGTGGCCTGTTTCTCGATGTTCTCCTGGGGAGAACGAGGGGGACAAGAAATACCGAGTCATTTTAGCGTGCTTGCGTTTTGACAACTCCGACTCACTTTCTGCCTTTTTCTGGCACGCGCATTATGGATAGTACATTTCAGTGGCCGCTACTACACGTCTGCAAAACTGTCGGCTGTCTTCGGTCACGCCACGCGCGATATTCACCACCATCTTTTATACTGCCTCTTTATGGTGATTGGGTTGAGGGGTGCATGCTAATTTTCTTAAGACGTGGGCAGACCGATACCCAACGTATCACAGCTACTATAGTTGTCGATTTTCCGGACGACTCTCCAGTTAAATAAGTGCGTACAACTCTACAGCTGAGACGCTTCCAATATCCTTTCGTTTTGTGGGTTTGTAACATATTCAAATCACTTTTATTTTAATTACAACCAGCGCTACGCATCTTTTCAAAGTCCCGACATCTACGAAATTACTCATTGGTCACTGCGTTTCCAGAATGAAGTTTACGGTGGTAAAAAGAAGAACTATTTGGAGGGAGGTTGGGAGCATTTAGGACCACCTTTCAGCTGGTACTGGGGACGCCACCTGTACAATATTGTCAGGAATCTTGATGGAAACATCTACGAAACCGGTTTATCCCCTAGCAGGAGATAGCCACACGAAAAAATATAGGACCACCATCGAGTTCACCTTATCAGAGAGTGGTCGAGAGTTCGGCTTCCGGGACATCTCGTCCCCCGAGTAGACAACCACGACATCATCAGATCTGTGGTTAGATTCGATCGAATTTTGAGCGAGGTAAGCTGCACCACAGTCACCGCCACCATTGGCGTAACGCTGGCTGCAGTAGGTGTCTCTGGGGGGCTGGCGTTCTGTCAGGATGGACGGGCGAACACGTGTCGTGGACAAGACGGAATCGCGGGACGACGCCTCCATTTGGTCAAAATTGGTTTTCCACAGAAAGACCTGGTAGAAGAGTAAGAGAAAGAAATCTAAATGACAGGATGAAAAAAATTGGGTAGCGGGGCAGGATTTTGAACAGTTCTTGATTAACAGTGACGCATAATGTGACCGAAGAACTGACCTGTTCATCGGCACCACCAGAAGCGAATTCCGTCCCAAAAGAAGAAAATCCAACAGCTGTAACAGGACCACGATGTCCGTTTATGGTATAAAGAGGGCGTCCTTCGAGAAGGTCGAATATCTTCATGGTACAATCTTCCGACGCAGAAATGAGATACTTTCCGGTCGGGTGAAAACTCACCTTTTGAACGGCAGCTGTGTGTTCTTAAAAAAATTAAAAAGATGTTTGTGGCGGTCGAATATTGTTTCCGCAAAGGCTTAGGAGTTCGAGGAACAAACCATTGTATTGTTGTAGTAGGCGTTTCATGCGTAGATCCCAAACCTTGACGGTTGAGTTGGAGCCGGCAGATGCGATACATGTACCGCTTGGGTGAAATTCCACGTGGCTAGCGAAACCGCCCGACTCTTTAAATGTTGCAACACATTCTTGATTGCGGCAATCCCAGACCCTGATCGTTTTATCGTCTGAACTTGAGGCAAGGAGCTGCGAATCTGGTGAGAACCTAGAGAGTGACAATCGTTTTTGTAATGGAAGCCATACCTGCAACACCGAACCCAGTTAACGTGCTTGTTAAGCGAATAGACAAATTTCTGCCGATGAACATTCCAAACTTTAACGGATTTATCCGATGATGCGGTACAGAGGAGAGTACTGTCTGACGAAATATCGACCCAGCGAACAGCCCCCGTGTGAGCGCGAAAGGTAAGCGATTCGCCTTTCCTGACGAAAAATAATAATTATAAATTGAAATTCTTACACACCGGGCACCCACAACTTAACCGTTCGATCTTTTGATGCCGAGGCAACGATATCACCGGAGGACGAGAAGCAAGCACAATAAACAATATCCTCGTGACCGGCAAGACGGTATGCGCGTGTCTGCGGTTTTATATTCCATATCATCAATGTTGAATCTAGCGATGACGTTACTGCGGTTGTAAACGTGATAAATTGTGCGCGAACATACCTAACTGCTTTCCATTTGGGTTAAAACTGGCATTAGTGATTGCTCCTCTATGACCTTTAAAGTGTATTTGAAGAGTGGGGTCCGACTACTAGGGTAAATATATTACAAATAAAAGTCACCATGAATAAATAAGAATACAAATAATGAATGCAAACACAAGAAAATTGTATTCAAATATTTGGGGAAGTCTGATGCGCACAAACGTAGTTTATTCAAACCGAACTGAATGTGAGCACAACATGCTAAATACAACATCCCCACCCCATTTTGGGAATTATAATATTTTTAGTTTCAAGTACTTGCACCATGTTTTAGTGTAGTATTTATATTGAATCCCCGTGCTACATTATACAAGTCTGGAATTTTCTGAATGGCGTGATTAACTGAAAAAATGTTCAAATGCTCTTAAAATTAAGACATTGACTAAAATAATAAAAAAAGAAGATCGTGGTTTAAAACGACAATCGTCTTTATAGCTTTAAAAGTTGCCACCTACTCGTGGAAATAGTGAAAAGACATACGATCAATAAACGTTTTTGGAAGTGCGGTCGATTAAATTTTAATTACTAACGAAGACCGTGATTATTGATTCAAAGTCAAGTTGAAGGAATTTCAGCAAAATCATCCCTAAATATATCATGTATTATAAACGATATAATCGCCATGCATGATTGTCAAGTTTATCCAATGTGTGTACCGAGACGCTGAATGAAATAATGACACTAAGAATATTAACCGTTTTCGGTTATTAAATATTGGCAACGTTGGATAAGATTATAATTATTCCAATTTAATAAAACTGCGTTTTAATACTTCAAATTTCGCATCATTGTCACAAATGTATATTTCAATTACCGATTTTACTTGGTATGAGAATGAAAACGAAGTTAACGTTTCTATTCCCCTCAAGGGTTTGGGATCTAAACATTGGGACGTTTTTGCATCATCGCTGTATATAAAAGTAAGGGTTATAGTGTTTCAAATACAGGTTAAGCTCTATGGTCTATGTTTAATCGTTTATAACGTTTTTATTATTATCGAGGATTAGGTCATTAATTTTGTTGGATTGGAGAAGGGACGTTTGATTTATTGAATGGTTTTTTTACCCGTAAATTCTTGTGTCGGGTATTGCTAAATTGCATTGCGTTTTCAAGAGCTGCACGACATTATATTTATTTAAACATAAATTGATGCCCTTGGGGTGCGTCTGTTTAGCATTGTCGCCAAAAAAAGCGACGAGTTTCAAATAAATAGTTTGAGGTGATATTTTGTAGAATCGTTGTGGTCTTCGTAGAAGGCAGCGACTACTTGCCTTCTATTTGGCTATAAAAAGTACGACAAGACACTCCTTTGCCACATCCAGAGTATTCTCAGTCCTGGATAAAACGTTTTATTTATTATTGCTCACCGTTCGATATATATTATTTGGTCGTGACTCAAATAACTGGTGTTTCCTTCACTTGGTTCGCCAGGACATGTCTGATCGTTGAACATCAAACAAACTAAAGCTGTCGTGAATTCTGCATTTCAGCGCCCCTGACTTATATGCCTTACGACCTAAATGTCCAAATGATATTCAATGAAGATCTACGAAAGACCACAGAAAACGTTCTATAGTATTTGAAGTCACGTTTTTAGTCAAGACGTTGACGGAGCTCATCGCAGACTAAATTAGCAACGTGGGCTGTCTGTAAACAAAGTGATCAAGGTCTCTACAAAACCAACACATTGTTTGGTCACGAATGACGAGCCATTCAAACAAAAAAGACCACAAAAATGTTAAGACATTAATTTTGCAGTTATTGTTCGCGACTTCTAGTCTCTGTTTTTGTGTTAATCCCATCATTCCCGTTTCATTGAATGCTGACAAACGAATGTATTTCACAACGTTAAATGTGCAGTTAAAACCAGACTTATTTTTGGCTTACAGATAACGCTGAAACCATACATTTTTGAGTGCGCACTTCGTGATCGAATCGTAGTTGAACGTAGCAAAGTTGTCATTACTGGCGGCATTGCCGAATGGAAACTAATTAAGGAGAGTGCTGGTCTTTGGAATTCTCTAACATCTGACGCCATGAGTAAGACAAGATCCTTGCGACCTAAATAATTCGCAGATGACAAAGCGTTGTTGATGCAAATCCGCCAAGACGCAATTGTGGAATCGCAATACCGTGAGTCTGAAAACACCGTCAAAAAACGCGAGGAACGACGACTTGGCGAAAAGGCTTCTTTACACGCCATGATGAAGGTTATTCGAGAGGATCCAACATTCCTAACAATTCCTCGCCATTTAGATAGAAGGCGATGAACGAAAACGGTGTGAAGAAATAAAAAAGACGACAACCTTGCAGACGATGCAGGAATTAGTTCAGCTGCAGGAGGAGCAAAAGAAACTGCGAGAAAGGGTTGGATTGTTTTGTTTATCTTTAATTATCGCATTTTTATTTACCTATTCAAGAGAGCGACCCAGATTACCGAGGCGTTGGCCTTTGCTAGGGAACAGCACCCTGGCACTCCCAGCCTCTGTGGGAAAATCTTTTCGGTCGCTGAGAATACAAAAGTGGACGTCCCCGTGCGCGATTCGAACCGAATTAGCGTTGCCTTCACTCCCCGACACTTTCCAACGCCTGGGCGAGAATCCATGAAACGGGACGAAGAGACGGTTTGTTGCTTTCTTTTGCTAGTGGATTTTTTTATTCTCGTTTTTTTAAACTAAGTAGCGCTGACATTCTTTTAAAATCTACACCCAGGAAGTATGCAACCGCACACGCGTCTCAATTGTTTTCATTCTGCCATTAAACTTTAAAATATCTTCTACGTCCTTCAAACCTCCGTAATGGAAGATTCCGTCGGGGGTCCAGACTTTGTATTTTTTTTGTTAAAACAGCCACCCGTGTTGGCAAAGTTTGCATGAAACGAGCGCCGCTCCCGTTTTTTGAGTTTAAAATTATATTTTTTTAAATAAAAAAGTGGCTCGAAAACGTGGCGGAGCATCGACGATTTCTTACCTCGAGGGTGGCTGATGCTGACGATCTATCCGAGGCTGAGCGAGATCCCCTCTGGCTGCAGAAAAAGGCCGGGTAAATTCACCCAACCCCCACCTCCCCCCCCCTGCACGAGTGTGGTGTCTTATAAATAAGCCATGCATTTTCTGCTTGGTAGGGACCTTTTTAAGGCGGGTGATTTTGAGGCGGCCGCATTTGCCTACTCCGAGGCTCTCAAACGAGCCCCCAAGCTTCCCTCGTATGTTATTTTGATGACGTCCCTATTATTATATGCCGTATAATCTTTTTGCACGCAGGTTACTTACTTAACTTACTTTATTCCAGACTTTACTTGAACCGGGCCGCCTGCTACTTACAAATCCGAAACTTCTTCAAGGCCCTGGAAGACAGCTCGATGGCATTGGACCTGCTGCAACCACCGGTTCCTCAGAATTTGAAATCGCGCGTGAAGGCCCACGTTCGCCGGGCCGTGGCATTTTGCAATTTGGAGATGTTTAAGGAGGGTGGGTTATTTACGCTCTACTAACTAGTTATAAGTATGGTGTATATTATTTATGAGATTCTTTGAGACGACTCATGTTGTGGTTGGGGTGACCCCACAAAGCAAGCAGTACAGAAGACTTTCAATTGATTCAGTAGCGCAAGACTTCAATTCTTTACACGACCTAGACCCTTCCTTCTTAATCTTTCAATATGATGTTCAAAAATGTGCATATTTTTGTTAACAATTACGTGACTATATACTCATTTGAAAGATCGACAAAATATTATTTAGTTAAATGATCGTCTAAAATTTGCATTGAAATATCTCGCGTCCTGATCTTGTGGTGTCGATTGCAGGCATTTCTGAGTACGAAGCGGCCGCCAAACTTGATCCGGATAATCAGACAATCCTTACCGATCTTCGGAATCTCAAGGTCATGCGTGAAAATCCAAAACAACAGCAGCAGCATCATCATCTGCAGCCTGTTCCGGCAAAATAACACCATGTTTGTTATGTGTTACCGTTGTTTTAACAATATAATTACTCTGGTTTGAGTCAATTGGCCAGAACACCGAGGGCATATAGCCCAGCTTCCCCAGCTCTGTTCGTGATTGAACCTGGGTGCGACTGCAAGGCGACCAAACGAAGCTGGTAGCAGTGGCGTGCGCGTCTAAAATCATCCAGCGCCCCGTGGGCTACCAGGGGGTTCCATGTGGGGACGCTGGGATGGCTGGTTAAGTGGTGGATGATGCAGCGACGGCCAATTCCACCACCTCCTCGTCGCAGTCCTCCTCCAAATCCTCATGTCATCTATTCCCAAGAGTAGTCTTCGTGGAAAGGCCGTCTGTGAAGCAACCGGCTCGTCCTCTGGCAGGAACAGATAACCAAGCATTGTCCAGAACACCGAGGCTGTTAAATGTGGTCGTATTTAATGAAATAACCAATGGCATAGTGTATAGTGCTGGTTCACAATCGACCCCAATCAAGTCGCGTGATTCAAGAACAACAACAGCTAGAACAGAAATGTGATAATAGTGGTGGTGGTGGTGATGTAAGAGTACACTGTTTTTTGTCGCTTCGACTCCGGTGAAGCGTCTTTCAATAAAATTGGGGCAGAAATGCGATTCAAAACTAGAGTGGTTGTGTTCGTTGGTTGGTTGGTGCGTATGTCGGTGTGCGATCTTCACAGAGTTGCTAGGGGGCCTGGGGTGGTCTCGTTGAACCGCGCTTTTGATGGCGACATGCAGTCCACTGGCGAGACCGCCAGTCCTGCTGCTCCGAAGATGAGGTTCTTCGAGAAACTTAGTGGCGACGCTTCGGTTGCCTGGGAGGGCGGACTAGACGACATTGGAGGAGGGGGGGAGGGGGATTTTAGGCAGTCCCAGAAGCCCTGTGGCGGGGATCGCAGGTACTTGGAGGCTGTGCTGCTGGGGGAGTGGGCCTTGGAGGCTCCTCGAACTCGGCTACGCTGGTTGTTGGCGACTCGCCGCGCCTGGACACAGACGTCGGTCATGCAGAGGTTGATGGAGCCTGTCTTCAGCTGGGGGTGGCGTTTTCGGATGAATGCTGGCGGGAAAATGATGAAAAAACGCATATTTAAAGGTTCTCGGGTAGATAATCTGGTTCGTGGGCCCAAAAATAGATTTGGGCCTGGTCGACCGTCGCAAACTTGTGAGAGTGGTGCGATTGATGACCCATAAGTGATGAATACCGGAGGTTTAAAACTTCATGTGTTTGAAAACCGTCTCCGAGCGCCTGCTTCACGCTAACATAATCAAGATATGCAGCCGTGATTATTTGCATTAAACGGATAAGCCTGGGCCCCATTAGTCGAAGGGATTTGGAACAGATGGGGCTTCCTAATATTTGTTTCGAGGGCAAGACCAGCGAAATAATGTCGTGGATGTAGAGCTTGACTGATCCAACATGAAACTCGATTATTTTAAAAAGCCTTCGGAGTGTCAAACACGCCAAGTATTATACGATGGAGGGGAGCGATTGAGGCATTTGCGAAAGCCTTGAAATCGGTTGCGTTCACCCCAAGAAAAAGGTTTGAGTTGACCAATAGACGGTGTGTTCACCGAAGAGGCATACTGCGATCAGTAGCCGCAGATAACTCGATCGCCTCAGTGAAGGCCTTGTGAAGCTTATGAGAATTAGCGTTCGTCAAGCAGCCATGGCATGGAGTCAGGTCGTTCACGTATTTGATGATAGGTTTCGCGTCCAGCGTCCCGTCAAACCTACGGCTTTGGAACCTTGTAACTGCGAATCGAAGACACCAGGAGATTGGAATTGCTCGCTCACTGGTGTCTGGGATGAATCAAACAAGCGGGTTGACGCGGCAAGCTCTTCAAAAACCAAATGAGGCGTCGATATGTAGACGCGGAGAGGCTGTTAACCCGTCTATGACGCCATCGATTGTAGTGGTTCTGCTACGGTCTACGTCGGCCAAAGACAGCGCTCACAAACCTACATCTTTTGCCGTCACAATGCACAGGTTGGCGCTACACGACCTGTGAACACCTGACAACGTGGATCCACACCGACGAAGAGGTACAGAATGTCTACGGGGTGCATGACGGGAAACAGAAGTGGATCACAGTGTGTTCCGATCCCCGTGCGTGGGCGTTTACGATTCCACTCATCCTCTGCCAGGAGCTAGCCGCACCGAAGAAGACATATTCGATGTGGTTGTGTTTTGGGTGGCGACGTCAAGTCTTTTGGGGCAATGCGTAAGATGTGTGTGTGTGTGTGTGTGCTGGGGTGGTGTCATTGTGAGTGGTTATTGCCCTGGCGCGGAGACTGTTGCGTGTCAATATCTCACATGACCACAGGCGCGCAGGCGGCGTTGATGACAATCGGGTTGCCTCCGCTCTGTGGTGTGGCCATAATGCACCAAGCCATGCAGCAACACACGCTGCAGCGGCGGTAAAACAGCAGCGCGATAATGGGTTACGACGCACGCGAGATTGCTATCGTCTAGCCCACCACCGCCATGACAGTAAGCGGTCTTACAGTCCGCGGGGCGAGGATGGAGGGCGTATTTTCGGAAATATGCGAAAGCTCGAAAGCTGCCAATTCAGCCAGCCGCAAGTTGGCCCGCTCACGGGTTGCTCACGTCCGGGGAGATATCGGTGATACGTTTGATACATGTCGTGGCGTTTTGAGAAATTCCGGCCCACTGGGCGACGGAGGAGATCCAACAATGTCCAGGAGGGCGCACAGATGCCTGCGTGGAACCTGGGCCGGTAAAATTGCAGATGATACTGTCTAGACTCTAGACGGAAGAGTCTGGAGACTTGGGTCACACCTGATTAAAGTCGGGTTTTTTCGATAGATGGAGAATCGGTGCCCAACTCGACGACACTGGGGACGCCAGCAGTAAATTGTTCCCCAGAAACTTTGTCGCGAACCCAAAAAACGTCTGGTTGGAGATAGCCGCGCTAATTAGGATCTTTGGGGCCCCAGAGCTGAGACGAAAAGCAGTTCATAATTCGACTCCCTGGTCAGTCCACCAGCAGGAGACGGGCGTTGCTGGGGGCGCGTCTCTAATCCAGCGACTTGGAGGCTGGCGGGTTGCGACAGAAACCGACTGCCACAGCATCTGGGGTTTATCAACCCTCAGTTCCACGTGTTCTCCCCGTGTTTGTGATGCAGCCGTCACTTTTAACACCTCCTCTGGCAGGACGAGATGACGGTTGACTACGCCTACACTACTACCATTACCAAGAGTAGTCTTCGTGGAAATGCCGTCCGTGAAGCAGCCGGTTCATTCTTTGGCAGGACGAGATGGACGCACGAAAAAACGGTTGACTACGCCTACACTACTATCATTCCCAAGAGCAGTCTTCTTGGAAATGCCGTCCGTGGAGCAGCCGGTTCATCCTCTGGCAGAACGAGATTCTGGAGTGTTTGGGGTGTCGGAAAAGCAGGGTCATAGTTTCGCCCACAGACTGTTGGGTCACCCGTAAGGTAATCCACTGATCTCTCCGTCGAGCTTCGAAGAAACGGAACCCGATTTGGAACCGCCTAATTAACTCAATGTGTCAAGGGGTGTGTGTTTTACAACGAGCTGAAGGATCGATGTAATGAACAAGTTTTTCGCACTGCCTCTATTTACGTTTAAATGACGCCAAATAAGCCATGACAATGGAAAACCACACAGTTCTCACACCCTGCCATAGAAGTGAGCGAGTGGGGTGGCGATTTGGGTCGTTAAGTTTCATTAACCGGATTCATCTTTTCCACCAGTGCTTGGGGAAATGCGGTCATGGCCTGGGTGGGGCTTATCGCATGTTTTTGGCCAATTGTTTTGCGCCTGTATAACGGCGGTGAGAAGCTGCTCATTTTGCTGCTGCTGCTACTGCAGCCTCCACCACTTCCCCCCCTCATACACCCCCTCCACCACGAAATCTGGGAGTGCTAAGTGAAATAGATGGCTACTTCAACCATCCACCCGACCGCCCAAGGCAGTTCAGTTTTCATGCAAATCAGATGCATCGGGTTCTGTGGATGTTGAGGATTTCTAATCAGCGTCTATTGACGGTGGAAATAAAATGGGTTCGTTGGGTCTCGAGAGGCTGCCTGTCTGAAAACTACACCAGGCGTCAACAATTTAATTGACTACGTTGATGGTGCAGGAACATGCTTCTAGATGATGGGATTTGGGGAGAATGGCGATTCAACCCTTCGAATGTTTTCCGGAATCTTATTTTATGATTGTTTCAATAGTTAAATGTAGGTCGACAGATACAGTCGGCCGGCGTTAAACTTATTTCGCTACACAAATAGCGCCCAGGTATCGTGCCTACCTCCTCCTCCAGGAATTTGGGATCAGAGGAGAACCCCCCCCAATAGCAGCTTCATTGCCACCCGATATAGCGTCTACCTCTTCTTGCTGGAGGAACTTGGGATCCTGGACTCAAGAAAACCTCCCCAGACATGCCCACGAAAGGGACAACCCAGCTACAACAGCAAGACGCTACCTTTAATGGCCTCGGTAATTTCCGGTTGCAACCTTCGTTTGTAGATGCCCTCGCCAGAGAGCGATGAGGCTGCGAGTTCCTCTTGACTGAAAAAGCTCTTCATGAGGAGGCGAATAAGCCGTGTGGCACTGCCCGAGGACTTGATGATCAGACTCTGGTAGACATCCTTGGGCAGCATCACGGAGGGTTGATTGTCACTCAGAAGTATTTGTCCCTGAAACCATAAGGGGAAGAGGAGTCAATAATAAAATAAACACGCATTACGGAACGAAACAAACAAACAACAGTTTGAGCGTTGAGGCAGTGTCCGCGTTGTCCCGGGAAATCCGTTCCTTTAAGTATCAGGTTTACACACACATATATATCGCATGGATTTTGGCGGCGTTTTAACGCCATGGACATAAAGTTGATGTGTTGATGCTGGAGGTTTGGGGGAGGGCTGGGTGGGGGGGTTAGATTGGGGGGAGAGGTGAAGGGGGGGTGTGTAGGCGAGGATATCCACGTGTGTGCATGCGACGCTGGGACAATTAATTTCCCCTCGCATTTAGCCGCACTCTGGCTTTTTCCTCACACCACACAGTTCCCGATGCTACTGATGGTCTCGTCCGATAAGAAGCCCCCCTTCGCGTGCGGCAACTCCACCCCCTCCTCCTCCTCCTCCTCCTCCACATCCTCGCTTTCTTAGAGTCCCACTTCCAATCGGCCATTTCCCGACCGATGAGTTTTTTGATGGAGTGGGCAACCAGCGTGGGTCCTACCCGCCTCTGCGTGTCTGTCCGGGCAACTCATGTCGGTTTTTTGATCAATTTAGATTGTCTTGGCACCGCGGGATAACATTTGATGTGCTCACACAGTCGTTGATGCTGGCCCCCGCGCCAGAAGTGGGTTTTTTGGAACAATGCGCAGCCTCTCTGTCCAATTTCAAGCTGCCAATTTCACCGGAAGCCTACTCATTGTCAGCACCTCGGAACCAGCGAGCATGAGAGTGTTCCGAATGATCTACGAGGAGCGATGCACGCCGCATCTCGCCCTGGATACCCCAGTGTTCGGGTCAAAATAGGGGCTACTGTGTATCGCATTGTTTCGCCTCCAGGCATGAAGGCTTTCGGTTGGGTTGCGTTCGCAAGATGCCATGGTGTTAGCAGGAGGCGATAATTGTCTTCCGAGAGATCGATTCATCGTTTCGGTGGTTCAAATTGCAGCCAATACTGAGATATTAACTCAAAATGTCATCAGTGAGGGGGGGGGTTAGGTTTATCTGGAAACATCCGCCCTAACTCCAATGAGGAGTCTGAAAAATTAGGCAAATTCAAGGCGGCTTCCGTACTTAATCATCGTCTCTATTCCACCCCCTCTGGCGCTTTAACCGGTTTCGACAGTTTGGACCAACGAACGTGCTAATATCACAGGTTTATCATGTGCCTATGTTTCCAGCCTTGTGTGTGGGGTCATGGGGTGTATGGAATATCGCGGAGGCGGAGGAGGAGGAGGAGGAGGAGGAGGAGGGGGAGGAGGAGGAGGAGGAGGAGGAGGAGGGAGGAGGGAGGAGGAGGAGGAGGAGGAGGGAGGGAGGAGGAGGAGGAGGAGGAGGAGGAGGGAGGGAGGAGGAGGAGGAGGGAGGAGGAGGAGGAGGAGGAGGAGGGAGGAGGCGGAGGATGAGGGAGGTGAGGATGAGGAGGAGGAGGAGGCGGAGGATGAGGAGGAGGAGGGAGGAGGAGGAGGGAGGGAGGAGGAGGAGGAGAAGAAGAGAACAGTTTGGGGCGATGGAAGGAGAAGTGCGGTGGGGGATGAGTTGCTCGGGAACGCAACTTTAACCTGTGCAGGACCACCACCGGTAAACCGCTTTAGGGGCGCGCGATAGAAAGTGAGGTCAGTGGTCGGGATCCCAACCTCTGGCTCAGTAGGCAGATCCGACCGACTGGGCGGAAGATGTGAGGGTTATGTTCGACACATTGATCTCAGTTGGCTTGCGGGACGTGCATGACTTCAAAATATTCCGAATATTCGTCATGAAAATACACGAAACCGAATCCTCCTCTCGTAGGAGCAAGTGGGTGCCTTCTCTAATCCCGATGAACCCGGCGGGCTAAGGCTGTATTGTTTTGCTCTCGTTTTTTTCATTCAAGCAGTTATTAACGCCTGAAACCATTTTTGCCTTTATAACACACTTAATTTCCGTGGAATAGTCCTCGTGGTCTGCTCAGAGTATCGTAAAAGTACTTTTAAAGCGTAGTTCGTCGAATTTAGCAATTATTCACCACAACAGCCGACCTTCGACCCGACTGGGGTCACGACCCGGGGGCTTTAGAAGATGGGGGGGAGGGAGGGAGTTGTAACTCCCGCGGACGATACCCCGCCTTTCCACAGACGCCCTCAATCGCTGCCACGATGTCGCCGCATGAAGTGACATTTTGCCAACAATCTGCTCTTTCCGAACCTGTCGCAGTTGACAACAGCAAACAGCAAAACGGGCGTGTGTGTGTGTGTGTGCGTGTGTGTGTCTACGTGTGAGTAAGATGTGGGCATGGGGGGTGGGGTAAAGCAAGCAGGCCTTGACAGCAGATTGAAGTGTCTGTGAGTGTTTCAATTTAGGTGGTAGGATGGGGAGGAGGATGATGGTGGGTGAGGCGAGTTCTGTGAATGGATGAAGTGTGGTGGCGCTAATACAGCCAGATTTTCCTTGGCATCTGTGAGCGTGTTTTTTCCAGCCTCCGCATGTCAGCCAAGGCGAAAGCGATGAGTTGGCGGGGGTGGGTGAAGCGGGGGTGTTAGCGGGGGGGGGGTTGCTGGTTGTGGGTGTATGGGCTGGAGGGTCTCACTGACAGATTGAATGGGACGAGCTATCAAGGATGTCATCGCAGCAAACATCAGTCTCCTCCTCCTACTCCTCCACCTCTGAGTTGTTATCGCGCGATAGACATCCCTCTCCAACCAACGCCAGGCATTAATTCTTCCCCACAACCCCTCACCAACTAAAGCCAAGGTATCTGCCTTGCCATTTTCGTGCAACTGAAAGCATTTTTCGAAGTGTTAAAAAAATGGCACTGAATGATTAAATGGCGCAGTAGTAACTCAGCACTCATAACCTGGGCTGAATCCAAATGGTCCAACCAAATTCGTGATACTCACGCCTAGAGGCCACAGCAAAGGAACTCCATGACAACCTTTGCCTGTTGCGACATCATCCCAGGTAACCGCGTGTTCACATAACGCGATGGTTTTTTTGCTCAGCTATCCATACTACAGGCTGTTTCAAAGACGATTTTTGCAATATTGCATTCCCCAGCGCAACCCGAAAAGAATGCTGAAATCCGAACCTCAACAGCATAGGATCCTCGCGTAAGACTCCGACTGGTTCAATTCCAAGTGACACGGCAGCCAGTTTCCGTCAACTCGTAGTCCAAACAACCATGTGCCTATGTGTCTAGCCTAATGTGCAGGCTCATGGAGTGTTTAAAATATCATGGAGGAGGAGGAGGAGATGCAGATGCATCCCCTGCAGTGCCGCCAGAATAGGTGGAGGTGGAGGTGGATTTGGAGGAGGAGGAGGAGGAGGAGGTGTAGGTGGATTTTGAGGAGGAGGAGGAGGAGGAGGAGGAGGTGGAGGAGGAGGAGGAGGGAGGAGGAGGAGGAGGAGGAGGAGGAGGAGGAGGAGGAGGAGGAGGAGGAGGAGGAGGAGGAGGAGGAGGAGGAGGAGGAGGAGGAGGAGGAGGAGGAGGAGGAGGAGGAGGAGGAGGAGGAGGTTTCCCAGATCGCTCGATTAACCGAGACACCGTAGTCGTGCATGACAGGCCATGGGGACTTGAGCCCTTGGTTTTGTATAAAGGACAAGACAGGCGTGCGGTGAGCCACGGATTGCTGTGGCCGTGGGATAATGGAATCGATATGTTTTTGTCTGGTAGGAGTCGAACCACGCGGAAATAAGATCACGGCTGTCGGCTTGGGGTCAAGCATGCACGAGGAAGCACTGCTCGTAATTATTGGAATGCGTCAGAAATCGTCCTTCGACGCGGTAGACATGACAGACTGGATAATAACAGCAGATATAAGCAACCCGTGTCTTTGTAATTGAATTATATAACCGCACCCATTCGCGTAAAAACTACCAAATTTAAAGATAGGCCTATTTGCCGCGCAGGCTGCACATGCAATTAGCACATGTCTTAATGAAGGCTAAGAGATTCCCAGAGGCCTATTTTGACGTGTCAGAACATCAGTGGTTATCTCGATACCAGTACGATGGACTCGCGCTAATAGACGACGAAGACGACGACAACGACGACCTCAAGCCAGTCCAAACGGCGTCGCGGTTTCTGGTTCAAAATAAACGGTTCCCCAGATCGATTGATCGTCCCGTGGCAGAAATGTATTAAATTGGTCTCCGTCTATCGATATTACAACCAATTAACGAAGCATCGCGCAGTGTCTGTTCGTTTTCAACGGCTTCTGAAATAGGATCAATCACCACAGCAACAGCAAATCAGCTTATTCATTCATATCATTTTAAGGACCACTTGTGAATCGATAATCAAGATTGCCTGAAGTAACCTCTTGTTAGCTGGTTTGCTTGAGCTTTCTAACCCGTGAACTAAGTACAGTCATCAGGTCAAGGCCTTATCGACGTAAATGACCCCATAAAAACCACTGTAAGGCTTGTGATACCAGTGTTTCTGTTTCCATTGTGAAAGTACAACACCACCATAAATTGGCATTTTTCGCCTCAGAGCGACCCCAGAAGTGCCAAGCACATACTCCTACCACTGCTCTGGCGCCTGGAGGTTTTGGAGATTGGCAATTATCGAAAATGTCCCGTGACCTCCCGTTGATGATAAGCGGGCACCATGGGAGAGCCATTTAGGACATTCGTGTCTTTCTGCGGGCACAGCCTCACAAAAAACCTGTGCGTGTGTGCCTATTGATTATCGGATATTTAAATTATACTTCTAGCAGAATCTTTAGCTTACGCGTTGCGACTATTGGCCCAGAACAAGAAGTCTCCTGCTTCCAGGAGGTTTGGTCGATTAAATTCGAAGCTGGCCTCGTTGGGGGGTGGGGGGCGTGAGATGCTAAGCACGGCATTTATTAATGAAGAGCACAGTGACATGTTGAAGAATCCATTTGGGTGTAGGCACTTCCAATGGAGTTCTGTGTGCTGGCACTCTTAACCGGGGCGTTCCCGAAAAACGAGCAACTATCAGATGCCAGCTAGCACTTACCAAGATCGCATATACAAGAGACAGGGAAAAATAATTTGAACAAATTTTCCCCACGAAACCACCCACAGTGAACCAGGGAGCAAGAGGGGTGTACAAAAACCGTGCGTGGTGGCGGAAAAACCTGTTGTGTGGGTGTCTTTTCGAGATTGAGAACACCGCTTCCATTTTAATTATCTCTTTCAGGGTGGAGGGGGGGGAGGGGTTATCGAGGGGATTGTATGGGTCCGACTGAGACGACTAATTAGAATTAGTGGCCGCCTGCTACACGCAGGCATTTCTGTGGGTGGTCGAATTGCACATGAGTTGTGTTCACCTCGTCCACCAACCAATCCGGGGACGTGGATCCTAATTGAAATTAAAATACCGCCCCTCCTCCCACGCTCCCAGTTAGATCGATAAATAATGCAGATTATATCATGGAGTCGGTTAATTAGGTTGAGGGTCCACGTACTCTAAAGAAGAGGAAGAAGATGAAGATGATGATGATGAAGAAGAAGAAGAAGGTCCCCTTCGTGTTGGGGTGGATGCTTTCGAGCGTAAAATCAGTCGACATGCTCACATGGCGTGAATTAGAGCATTAGGTGGGCACCCAAAGGGGTATCATTTGAGGCTGATTGAATTGATTCGAGTTTGGGAGTTCAAGCTAGCGCCGTTGAACTGGGCAACCAAGCTTTTTTAGACTGTCTCTCTGTCTGCCTTCTATTGGGAGGACCCGGCTTTGGTTTGACTGTATTTTATTTCTGCTGCTGGCCGGAAATGTCATTTGTCCCCAGCCTCTTCGTCCCCTTTTCCCAGGAAAGCTCGCGTGGTGAGTGATGTTTGAGATGGCCTGAATGACATCTCTCACGGATCTGGTCTGAAGCACGCACTCCAGCTCCACTCGACCCACCGCCAGGATGGCGAGGTGGAGGAGGAGGACGAGGTGGAGGGTGGGGGGGGTCAAGGAAGGTCAGCACCTCGCGTTTCCTCGCCTGGCGTGTCTGTCTCGGTGACAGCCGGAGGCGCCGAGCTCATGTCAGCGTGAATGATTGACTACCACTGCTGCTGCTGCTTCTGCTACTCTAAGCGGTCTCTCTAGCTCTTTCTATCTCTCGCTCTAGTCGAGGTAAAAAGCGCGTTAGTTTTCTTTTTGTACGGAGCGGTCCCGTCACATCGATGCTGCTGTTTCATTTGACCTATCAGGTAGCTAGGTGGGCTTCTCTGAAACCGCGACCACCAGAATGTTTTTTCCAGTTTATGTGTTTTGGCATTTTCTGTTTTTTGGTTAATTTTTTACACCCCCCCCCCTTGATAGGAATTGATCGGTTTGGATTCGAGAACGTATTGTTCATGCAACCATGTTTTAATCGGAAAATCAGAGCTGCGGCATATTTGATCATGTAATTGGCAAATAATCGATTAATTGTCATTTGTATCGTTTAGATCTTATCGTGTCCGATTGGTTTTGCGGGCACCTTGCAACCCTTATTCCTCTTACTTCGCTATGTCTAAATAATTTCGAGAGAAAAATCGTAATTACTGCAATGCGCATTTAAAACAGGTTGAAACAGCAGATCGTGTGAGGGAAGATTTTCACGGCCTTCTAATCCTCACGAATTTCTCCAAACGCTTGAATTAAATCATTTAAGTAGTAGTATTAACATTGGTGGTAGTAGTAGTAGTAGTAGTAGTAGTAGTAGTAGTAGTAGTAGTAGTAGTAGCATTGGTAGTAGTGGTCGTAGTCGTAACCGTAGGATTGAAAGTGGTTTTAATAGTATAAGTAGTAGTAGTAGTAGTAGTAGTAGTAGTAGTAGTAGTAGTAGTAGTAGTAGTAGTAGTAGAAGCAGTAGTAGTAGTATTGGACGCATAACAAAGTGTGGCAAATACTCAAAAAAAGAACTGAACATGTCATGGTTTTAAGATAACTCGTTTAATAATACGAAAAATGGGACTCGCGTATAATAATTAATGTTTTATTTTGGATTCTTTATTTTCGTCATAAACTGTCCTAAACTCCTTATTTTCGTGACTGATTTGATAATGCAAGCAATGCTGCGTCCTCATCGCCATGCAATTTAAATGCCGAGACTACCGTACATTGTGGGCCTTTTAACCGAGATTCTGGTAGTCGATTGGAGCAATCAGAACATATTGAAGAGGCGCTACTTCTCGAAGACCCTCGGCGAATATTCCAGGGCAGGAATTCCAAAATCACGACTAGACACGGGTAATCCCCAGTTCTTGGGTTGGAAATACCACGATTTCCAAATTCAGGCATGACCGATGTTTGTGGCCGGGTTACGAATTGCACGACAAATTAACTGTGACAGGTCAGGAATAATTGGGACATCATGTCAGGTTTGGAAAATCCATGAGACCAGCTCTGAAATGTCGTAATCCAGCGCCAGATAAATATGAACGGCCCCGGTACAGGATTTGCTCCGGTTTTTTATCAGAACTGAGCGCTTTCTATCGCTTCGCTAAACTTTCAATGGGACGGTGTGACAGCCAGTTACACCCCTTCTAATAACTGCCACTACTTCTGCTAAATTCTAGACATTTGGAAATGCGTGTCTGTTGATAGTCGCTTGCGAGATCGTGATGACGATGATGGTTACTATGATTAGCTAAATTAATCGGGAAAGTTTTCCTCGTGCTTTTGAAAACAGGTGGTTTTGAATTGCTGTGTCGGGGTGGTCGTGGGACGTGGCAGTGAAAGGAGGCGGCAGTGTGGAAAAAGATGGCGATTTGTTTGAAATTCGCGGACTGCCGCCATTACCCCCACCGCGGCCGGGGATGGAGAGTAACGAAAAAAAGGACAAGAGCAAATTGTGTGAATGGGCTTTGCGGGAGAGAGGGTCAGCTGGGGGGGTGGGGGTCGACCGCCAAACAACTGAGCGTGTCGCCCGCGAATCGTGTGAACTCCCCCACGTGGGTGGCCGCCATTGTGGGTTCAAATGAACCGCCACTCATGGACATGCCAATTTCGAAGCGTATCGCACATTTTTCGTTGATAATCAAAAGACATGGATACCATCTGCACAAACTGCACACCGTTTCACAGAAGGTTTATCGTACGGTTATTTTCGAAATTGCAGATGCTGTCTTTCTCTTATTTGGGTCAACAAGACCTCATTGGGAGTTGCATAACCTCCAAATTTAAACTGTCGGGACAAATCGAAGTTAAAACAACCGAGGATACAAAACAACTAAACCTTGCTCACGCTCCACAATCGATCACATGAACTGAAGTTTAATATTCCCCTTAAACAGACTTCACAATTCCCATTGGTCAACTGATCTAATTTACACAGCTGATTCCCCAAAACGGATTAGGGCGAGGACACTGAGACGAACAGAAAATAGAACACATGCAGATTTGTTCAATGGGGATTAGGCGACCGGGTGATTTTCCGTATAATCTAATTTATTCAAGGGATTTACACAATTCCATCCCATGAAGACAAAACTCGAATTATTTCCTTCAAGCTGCCCAATGATACAACCACAAAATAGAACAATCTACACTGCCTGCACACATCACACCGTCTAATTCACACGCCCGTTTCTAATTGGACCATATTTTGGTGACGCCTTGCGGCCGATTGCCATGCCCTGTGGCCAATAACCAATCAACGCCTCTTGCTTGTTTGCACACACTGACTGTGTCGGTGTGTGTCTGGTGGGGGGGGTTGTGTGGAGGATGTAAACATGACCCCACAGTGGGTTGCATTGTTGATAGATGCAATCAAGACGTTTTCACGCACAGGGTGTCGCAAGTCCGCGAATATCCCGAGTTAAGTAGTACAGCGCCCACACACCCACTGAGACACATGGGTGTTTATGTGTCGCATGAATTATGTATAAGGCCTGCTTCTTCTTGCTCTTCTTCAACTGCCATGACAGCTGATGCGCGAATACTTTGCGCTTCACACCCCATGTCCACCCGGCCCCCACACCCCCACACGAACCCCTTTTGTCTCGAACGAATGTTACCCAGGGGGCGTAAAAAGAGGCTGAAGAGGAAGCAGAAACCGACTTCGTGTGCGGTTGCCTGTAATAGCTTCTAAATAATCCACGATTGTTGTCTCCGTGTGGCCACTTAAAACTCCTGGGGGTTGGAGGGTGATAGACTGGGAACAAAGACCCCCCCCCCCGCCTAATTCGAAGGGGTTCGAGCTGGTGGGCTGATCGGGGGAGGAACTGGGGTTGGCGGGGCGGTATGAGCCAGGCGCAGCACATGTCGTTTTTTAATCTTTATCGATACCCTTTCTCGAACTTTAAATTCGGGGGGAGGTGATTCTTCAAGTTTGATGTACTCTCAGCGTCGTTTGGGTCGCATGCAAATGCGATGACGTCTGTCTAGGAAGACTTAATGGATGCATGAGAGCAAAGCGAAAGACAGGATACGGAAAATAGCGAAGAAAATTCGGGTTCCAATAACAACCCCCTGCTCCGATGGGTATCGACGAGTCTGGACTCCGTCTTGTGAGAGGAGTCCTAGGACGACGAGCATTAGTATATAGATCTATATGTAGATGTATATATTATATAATCTAACCAATCAGATAAATTATTTGGTCCAGTTGTTTTGTTGGTACAAATAGAGAAATCAAAGCTACACTGAGTTTTTCGTTGGCTGGGTTTAAATGAGAAATAAATCGGTACGAATCGTGGAAACATGCCGGGCTCAAGAAACCAAGAGAAGCATGCGACCATGAAATTCGTCATGTAGGATTAAAAAAACATCTCATTTGGTATGTCCCCAGGTCACCTGACGTCTTTAAGCCCTCACCGCTACCATTATCACCAAATCCGAAAATCACGTCGGATAACCGATTCCAATTGGCCAGGCTACGCGGAACCGCACGCTTCAAACCCATTTTCCTGGAACGGAGTATTGCGGACTACAAGGCGTCTTCTGGTTCGCTGCGACGAAGAAGAAGATATCGATAAAACGGCCATGCTCCACCCAGGCAGCCAAGCAAACATTGGCCGTTCGATCTCTCTCCGACAACAATGGCAGTGGCAGCAACACCACGACAGGTATCGTCAAACCCACGGGGACAATGAGGAAGCAGGAGGGGAGACCGACAATCCACCAGGAGGGCCAGCAACAGCCACCCGAGGACGAGGAGGCTGTGATTTTTTGGGCGGCCGCATGTTTTCACCCAGCACATCCGGTGTTGCTATTGTCTTGACTTACGGGAGTTTGAGAGGCAAAGAGGGTTGGAGAATATGATGGAAAGGGTTGCTACTCAACTTCGCGCGGCGCACCCCTTTTGTCCAGGTAACGGAAACCCGTGTCGTGTCGTCGCACCATCTTTAGTCTGCGTGACATGGCAGAAGCCAGGGGGGACTGATAATTAGGGGAGGGGGTCCCCATGTATATAGAGCAGCCTGCGTTGTTCACACACACACACACCCATACTAGCCGCCGCCTTGACATCCGGTCAAGATATTGCGTGTGTTGCTAAGATACTACGACTACTACTACTACTCAAGAACACACTCCCCCCCCCCCACCATTCATTGCCTCCCCTATCGTGTAGCGTGCTTGCATGTCCCGGGTTGGTGCGCACGTGCGTGTAGCTCGTGCGCACGTACCTCCGACCGCCCCCCCCGCCTCTCTGAAAGGACGCGCGCACAATAGCACAAGTGAACAAACCAAGGACCGTGTGAATAGGACACCAAGATGGTGAGCTAGTAGAGGCTTGAATTATGCACGAGGTTTGACATGAGTGACGTTTCCGACATCAAAAGGGATACACGGGACAGGGATTTTTAGCAGCAGCAGCAGTATCATCATCAGCAGCAGAGGTGGTAGTTGTTTTTAGAGGGTCTGGGGGAGGGGGGGGTGTGTTGGTGGGGGTTGCAGAGGGTTTAAAATCGCGTGTTGATTTACTACGATGACGACTACTTGCATTATTACTTAGCATTGTGAATTGAAATCGGGAGCAATGAGACACTGCGAAGCCAAATAATAGAATGAGAAAAATAATCAAAATGGCCTTCTGGCTTCCGTCGCGATGGCTTGGTGGCAGTGCGCCGGCTTAAAATGGTTTGAAATTGCTGCGACTAGCATGGCTAGAGGTTCCTGGGGTGGATGGTGGACTATGGGTGGGTTTGGATTCGTTTTCACGCTAATTGTCTGCGCAGTTGACCTTTCCCATTGTGGTTGTCGTCGACGTGTCGATTGGTGCCTCGGCACGGTAATAAAATACGTGCAAATCGATTGCACAGTGCTTTTATGGCACGATGAAGAAGAAAAAGAGCCCATTTACCACTAACTACCATCGCTTGGGTGATCTCATGCCTCCAAGCGATGAAAAGTGTGCTACGCCGCTTTCGAATCCATCTTTAATAGTTTACGTAACTAACCTGAGCATTTTCACCCTCAGTCCCTCAGGACGACAACGGCGAGCACGGACTACTCATGAGATCTCATGTTCTAAAGCTTTTAATCTAATCATGTGGGGTGTGCAACCAAAGCCATATCCGACCAATTAACAATTGTCAGCTCTGTGGGTCCTCAGTCAACCCGCTGATGGTCACGGTTGGTCACCGAAACGGTGAACCCCCTTTCGCCTACTCCGAAATTCTCTTCAATAAACCGGGACGCCTGACCCCGAACTTCCAAGACGAGGTCAAGAACGGACCAGATCAGAGACTTGGCAACATAAACAACAGTGTCTTGATCTTCACTGGTAAGAGTATCTCTCTTTCGCAACTACAATTGCAACTTGGATGACGTAAACCCAAGTATAATGACAGACGTATCTTGATGTTAAAATTCCACTAAATATGACACAACATGGTTCACACTGTAACTGAGCACTAAAATATGATCCAAAATCAAATCTATCTTCTCGGAGATGCTTGAAATTGAAACGATTATTTGATCTCGAGGTCAATTGTATTCAACCCGGTTGTTTAATGTTTATGCCTCAAAGACATAATCGTAACTCGTTTTCCATTTACATGTGTGCATGGCGGTTATATTTTATCACCAGACACGAGTGAGACTATTTGTTGAGTCTTAATGAGTTCGACATAAACTCGAGACAAGGAAGCATGAAATCTGCATGTGTTTAAGCCTTACTTCTCGGGGTATTCAGAGCGAGATGATTGTGCCCCCAGGGATTAGTGATTTCTGCATGTAATCGCGCGTACACGAACGTAGAACACACGCTCTATAACAACTGGGGCCAATTTATGTGAAGCTTGCGTTTTTATATTTAAGCGTTATTTAAACATGTTGTCAACGAACCTTCAGTTCAGCTGGTTGAAACTTTGTGCACACTTCGTTTTCTTCTTCACTTGTCCCTCGAAAACTTGTCTTTTTGTGGTGGGCAAGACTTGATACGAGACGGTTACTGCCGAGGAACGAGGGATTTGGCGTATGTCCACTAATACTTCGTGGTTTCTCAGTTTTTAAAAAGGTGGATTTAATTCGCCGCCCATTGATAAAATTAGACGACGATGATCTCAACGGCAGTCTGGACGAAGCCGACAGCCTTGGCGTAAATGCCGAACCAAATAAACTGTTTGCTAACGATGGTGATCGTTGCAATATGGAGGTTGCCGAACAGCTGCTTTGCGATCGAAGACAGTCAGGGCAGTCGTCATTGACTTTCTGTATATTCTTGACTTGCTGAACTGACGCGAAAGCCGCACCAAGTTCAGTTATTGTTCTATAGAAACTGAGGCTATTATGACGAACCCTGAGATCAATGGCGCTTTCGTTTTCGACGGCGGAGCGCAACTGCAAATCCTTTGATGTGTCAGGAGGGTTTATGCAGAATTGGGCGCTGGAGATTTCTGGAGAGATTATTTGTTTTTTCACGTTGAACTCAGCCAAATAGGTAAGGACGCTTTTTTGAAAACATGCGGCCTGGAACATTGCATGACTGTAAAGCAAACTGAAAGTCTCTTGACTCTCGTAGCCTATAGGAGGTAAAGGAATTTGTTCAAGACAAGAGTTGAAAAGTTGAATAAACGCGGTGTATTCACGCGAAACTGTGCAAGGTGCTGGCGTGCAATTGGGGGACGGTTTACTCTGTGCTTTGTAGAATCCGTTCGTTGCAGACTCGATAAAAGCGTCATCACTTTTGGTGGGGAAATTAAAGTTTAAGAAATTGGATGGGGGTTTCTGAACTGAGAAGCTTGCAGAAAGAGGAGAGTTTGAATTCGACTGCATGGAACGACGTCGAGATGCTGCAGTAGCCCCACTTGCCGTCGCCGAATCTGTCAAAACATTTACATCTGAAGGAAATCGCGGCGGTAAAAAAGACTTTGAAGACAGATTGATTGGTTCGTGGGAATTTGATGAAATCGTAGATGGCCAGCTGAGACCGCTGCTGAGAGCTTTAGAAAAATATTTGCGTTTGCTTTGAGTATGAATTGGGTAAAGCCAGTCTGGTATATTCAGGTTGTGTCCATTGTCATTATTAAACATAATTAAACGACCAAAATACGAAATAAGCGACTTTGAATTGCATAAATTGAAATACCTCCAGATATCAAGGTTAACACATGACCTTAACCGTTTTATTACAAGAAAACATTATATTTTGACTGGGATCAGTAGTGTAGAAATCATCGATAAAACCATGAAAACACCAATTTAAGAGTTTAATTCTAAAATAATAAACGATCAAAACACGTTTAACAAACGTTTCAATGTATTTTATTTGATTGCTGAATTTATAACAAGAGCACAAAATCTTCAGATTTCAACTGTCCCATGACACTTATATTGTTTGATTTAATGGAATTTAATGTAAAACATGTTGTGAATACTTCCTTTATAACCATTTTCCTTGAGTTTTCTTTGAACTTCGCGTCTATGCGCTTCACCTATATCATTTCCTATACGCAAGTGTAACGAAGCAATTAAAGAAAAATATTAAAAGGGAACTGTATCGGTAAACCAGCTGGTTTTGTGTAATAGATTATAACAAACGATCTGTGAACAGGAGAATGGCAAACGGATATTTTTAGCAATGAAAAAAATCAAGTTGGCGATAGGCGGAGGATTTCATGAAACAAGAATGCCGACAAGTGTCAACGATGAAACGAAACGCAAAAGACGTTCGGATTTGATATCGATATCAGTGAATCATTAGTTCTTGACCCTACCTTAGTCTGGGTTTAAATGTACCCGGGTTGAGGTAAAATAGTTCATAAATAAAAAAATACATATTATTCATGTTTAAGCGTTTTCTCGGCTTTGCAACATTGATAATAATTTCGACAACGCGTGTACTTATAAACACTAGATTTCAACCAGATGGCGTTCCGTTTGCTTCATTTATAATTATTTTTAATTGCTTATTAATATTTCTGAAACTATGTTTGCCTTGTACCATCAGTTGTATACTATAATATACATAAATGTATATTTGTAAAAAATAACGTAATTGTTTGTCTGTTATTGAAATTATGTTGGGATATTCAAAGAACGTAGTTGTTATCGTGACTCCTGCAAACTGTAATGGATTCTCAGGTTAATTTGTTGGATGATGCAATCAAAATGTGTATTCTGAAACAGGTTCTTACAAAACGGAAATATTCTCGAGTTCGTTTTCTATTTTTTACTATAAATCATAGGACGAGCTTATGGAAATAAAACACGGCGACAAAATTGTCGATCTTCCTGAATTATTCGACACCCGACTTTTAAAGTTAGGTAGTTCAAAAAGGCGTGGAGGTTAGCATTTATATGCTTACGATAGGTTTAATGTTTCCTGTAGCTGTATCCGATAGTGGCGCAAAAATATTAACGCTCCATGGTCGTTCATTGAGTGGACACAATCCAACTACAACAATCTACGGTGATAGCAAAAGGAAGTTTACAAATGATAGACGCCAGGATGTTCGTGAATATCGTGGTGATTTGATTGGGGTAAATTAATACAACGATTTTATTTTCAAGCGTGCTCCCAAACCAGCTTGGTTTACCGAAGGCCCAATTGATATCGACGACCAAATCGATTTTGACGATGTGAAGCTCCCGCAATTTCACGACGACGCAATTTGCAAGATTCGGGGACCTCAAATAAAAGGTTGGCTTTTTAATTTATATTTAAATTAGATGACTTTTTTATAGCACATATGAAGCCTCTTGTTGAGAAGAAATCATCAGGTACATTTTTCCTGTTATCTGACAGTACTTTAGACGAAAATGTTAGTGTTATTATGCGTGAGCCGTTCAACCAGAAACCACATTCTCTTGAAAAATCAAAGCGTATGCCTTTTACGTGAAATTGACCCTTTTAGCAGAAAGGTCGGTAAGGATCCATACTCTTCGTGACATTGAAACGGAGCTGCACGTGCGAAAATCAGAACCTGGAAATTCAAACGATCTAACCGGGTTTTACAAATTGTTAGAACTCGTAGGCATCCGGAATGATAGTCGCAACAGCCCATCGAGATTAAAAACCGAACCATTAAATATATATGAGGACGACACTAAATGTTGTATAGTTGAAAGTGAAACAGTAAATTCTATGTCCTACAATGACGATGCAAAGGCGCAAATCGATCACACGTGTGTGGTAAGAAATCTTAACGCAACGAACCACGTTTCCACTCACATCCTCAATCATGGAAATGTTCGACACAATGTACGTTCGCATATAGAGAATTTGTATTATTTAATCTGTATCTAGGCCTACCGATGGATAAAGGCTATGGTTAGTTGAAGAGCTCATTTCAAAATGTTTTAGACTAATGCTGCGTCTGCAAGTGCATTTATTACGCAAAACATGGAGACGTCATGTAAATTTGATCCAAACAAAGCCCCTCGTATGCGGGATACCAATTTTATATCGATAATGTTTTAGTGGCTGATTCATTTGACCAATTGCAAAATTACTCAGTGGCAACAGAATGTCAAAAAGAATTGATGTGGGTTATATTGGAAGCATTAAATACTGAATGTAGACAACAATCAGCCGAATACATCGACCACAATCCCACTGCACCGTTTCCGTGTGTAGGTGAGTTCCCCGTTGGCATGGGCATGAACCGGATGGCGAGTCGATTGATTCCCGCCCTAGCATTCCATAATACGAATAAATACTTGGCCCGTCAACACCTCCAACCCCTTGTCCTGCAGCATATCCTACAACAACAGCATTTAGCCAAATGTAAGTTTCATATTATCTAAACCTCTGAAGATAAGGTGTGAATGCTGTACGTACCCAACACAACAGTTAACACGACAAAGATCTTTAATCTTGGAACATGACCGCAAATTTAGTGATTTTTCTAAAATCAAATCACCAGCGGGCAAACAATAGGCACCGCATTATATGTGAAAATCATGTAAATTGCACATAGGAATCCACTAATTGGATCAATAATGGGTGCCCCATGTTTAGTATACCTTCATCCAATATGTGATGCGTGAACCCATGCATTGAAGACCGTCCTTTTTATATAGACGGATACTGGACCGAATCCTCGTTCAATTTAATGAGTCTCCGTAACAACTCGGCTGGTTTCAATGGGACAGGCTATAATCGATCTCATGTGTCTGACCCAGTCTCCCATCCCGAGCTATCTAACCCATCGTGTCACCAATTTTCTAACTCAAACGGTGCCTACTCCACGGTCGACCCTTCTGGCTATCATCCGGTCGAACATCATTACAATCACCTGGCCAACGAAGCAGACATGTATCCATTGTCGACCGGTGGTGAATACACTGGACCACAGACGTTCGATGAGTATCCACAACAGATGGATGGAGGTATGCAGCCCCCGAGACCAGAGGAATTTAGCTGCTAGTACCCGTTGAATTATTTGCATGCGTATATGTACTCCTGCTTGTTAGGGTTTACTATTAATGTTTTGAATACTGTACTTATGATTGTAAAGAGCGTTTGCGGAGTTGCCGCCAGCTTTACTATTGGAAATTTAATTCAAAGAAATGCATTTATTATTATTATGGTACAAATGGCATTTTCGAAGTACAGCGGTGTATTAATTTTATATCACTAATAAATCTAAGTGGTAATCGCCAGTCAACTACAACAGCGTTATTGGCGCGAATTGGCTTAAAAACGTAAAGATTCCGTACGCTACTATTTACTTGTATCACGTGAACCGTTCATCGGCAAATTTTAGTGTTTACGAATGCCGTTTGTTTTCCAAAGCTCGATTGTTTTTATGGTGCAAGCATTGAAGCAGTGTGCGTCTACTTTTACCGATTTTATATTCGTTCTTCTGGATGGATAACTGTTGGGGAACTGCTTGGATTCCCCAAGAGAAACATTTGTTTTCGTTAATCTATTCTATTTTGAAAACCGCCCACGCTACCAGACAGACTGCCCACATTCTGGAATTTCCCCATACTTCAATCGCTTTCATGTTCAGACGTTTACTTGTCGAGATATGCCTAGAAGCAGGTCGAAGAAGCTGCACCATCAGACTTGCCAACGTCGCGTCACTTGACCAGCCCAATAAACGCCCAGCTCTCTCCGACGCCATCGCGTCTGCTTGCGTACCCCGATGGTGAGCAATCTGTCGGCAACCAGTGGCACTCAATCAAAATCCGAACTAGAGATACACGAAAGGAAAGTCTGGATCACCACTCGTCCGCATACAATGGCTCTCCCACCTTCTAACACATCAGACGACAACCGCAAGTCTCCTTGGGAAGATGGCATCCCTCCCGACCATCATTGACCCTCTCCACACCCTGTTCAGTTCTATCTTTGGAAGCAAATAATTTCCAAGCGACTAGAGAATCTCCATCCTGCCCCACTCATTAAGAAGTTCGACAAGTTAGTATGTTCTAATGAGTGAGGTATCAGTCTAATCGCCCATGGGTGCTTCCGACCCAGCCGATGATGCCTGGACCCGATCGCCAACCTGCCCAGAAAACATGAACATCACCACGAGTAAGAAGTATGGCATGTTTCATTGACTTCCGGACATTATTTTACTCGGTAAACAGGGCTGATAGTGATGGAAGCTGTCGAAATGTCCGGAAAACTTGTGAACCTACTATAGCCACACTACTAGTGCACCCGAGCGAACGAACGTATCTACGGCGAAGAGAAGTGTTCTAGGCAATGCAACGGCGTACAAGTGACCCCGAATTTTACCTGGAGCTCGCTGACGATATCGTTATCGTGTGGGACATCTCTATTGCCGAATAAAATACCTAGCAAAGATTCGCCGAAAACCGAAGCCGGCGCACTATGTCCCATTCAAATACCTGAGACCTACGCGTCGACAGTGTCAGGAATGCGTTCCAGCAGCTGCGTACTAGCATGTGGGGCCGCGACGAGATAAGCTGTAAAATAAGGCATCGTTTTGCATTCACTGAGAAGTTGGCAACCCACATGCAACATCAGCATGCACCGGTTGGCGAACCACATACCAATCATTTAACCCATTAGATACTCCAGCTAACTATATAAGATTGTGCTAGTGTGCTGATCACGAACGGGCGTTTTTTCCTTATCTTCATTTCCAAAAAATGGCAGTGGGCGATAATAATGACATTATAAACGAAGAATATATATATATATATGCAAGGAATACAATTTTAAATGTAAACTTCAAAAGCAAAAAGAGTAAAAGCAGTTCTCGAAATGTAATAGAAAAGGCAAAATGGAATTATCATATTGCCGGCAACAAGTAGGGGGGGCGCGCGAGCAATTTTGATGAAAGAAATGGCCAAGCTCTGTTCCTCAATTTTGTGCACGGAGCTTCTACTATACTGCGATAAATGATCAGCTAGTGATGGTGGAAGTGGAAAGAATTTGAGGCGACACAAATGCTTTTGACGACAATGACACCCGCCTATCTCAGGATACACAGGTTCAAAGAGATGGAATGTTATGTAGAAAAAGAAATGCAATAAAAAAGAAGAAAATGCAACTGCGAATGACCATTTGAGCATCTCGGAAAAATGAAATACAGGCGTCGTCACGCGCTCGTCACAATAAACAGGGTGATGAGATGTATTCAGAGGAAAGAGTTTGGAAAGATGACCTCGAACGTCCACATTCACGTAGGATCAAAAATGAACTCGGGTACAGAAGAATTGGTATACAGTAAATATTGGTAAATTGGGGGGGGGGGGGGGTACACTAGTTGAAAAATCAAGCGTGCATCTCCAAAAATACTGTTCAAAACATTTGGCGAGAAAAAACAAAATGCTAGCCTAAGTAGAACATTGTCCAACAACATTACATTCGATTTGGTTCATGTGAGCCGCTGTACTCCCGTGCAACTCCCACACATCCGATTAGACGAATACGCAGCGCAAATATGGATCGCCGAAAAGCAGCAAAACATCCAATAAAATGGGACCATGCAAAAAGGTGCATGCCCGAAAAGGTGGAAGATCGAAATATGAGGGCGTTGTAGAGGAGGGCGACGGATGGTGCAGATTAGGGTGGATCGTATTAAATAAAATTGGAACCTCATCATATCAGCTAATTGGATCAATGTAGTTTTCAGCTGATGTAAAGGGTATCCATGACCAAAACGTTGTTTGAACTGCGAGCGAGGGTTACGACATATCCCTCAGTCGTGATTTTCAAGCAACAAGAGCGACTGACTTTTGTTTGGTTGCACACAAATTCACTGAGAAGGTCTCCTTTAGAGCTGAAAACTGCAATATGGAAGCGATTCCCGTGAGAATCTCCGACAAGGACATCGCCATGATCACTGACATCAATCCCATTGGGGAAATCGGTAACTGACTCGCCCCCAATTGTGCGAATGAAGGAACCGTCTTCTTGGAAAACCACGACGCAATGTGCCTGTACAAACACGAATTACGCATTTATTAAGTCATAACAGAATCAAAAAATAGAAATAAACAAATTTACCTTGAAATCACAAATATAGTATTCCCGCCCATGTATAGCGACATCCGAGGGTTCTTTCATATGGTTACTGCAATCAAACCACCTAATTAAGTCGCCTTCTTCGGACATGACAAAAACTGATGGTGTGACACTGTCGATGGCAACAATGTGACCTAATTTAAAATTATATAAACGTTTTAACGGGTGCCTACCGTGTTGGTTAATGGCCAGACCAGCGACAATATCAATATATTTTATCTGGATACGCCTGACAAAATGGCCACTGCGGCTAAATAGTTGCATCCTCGAACGTTCGTTGCCCCTGTCGCAAACAACATAACGCTGACTTTGTCTAATTATTGCAACTTTTCGCGGGTACCACAATAATCCATCGACGCGTCCAGAGACCCCGAAGTAGGAAAGGAAGTCACCGCGTTTCGAGAATATCTATAACCATATCAAACATAAAGGTTGACAACTTGCCTGAATTCTATGGTTGTAAGTGTCCGCCACAACTATTTCTTCGTCAAATCCGAGGCAAAACCCGTGTGGAGAATTCATGCGTGATAGATCGCAACCAAGAGAGCCCCATTTGGTCAGGAGCGTCATGTTTGAACACCTCGCGGACCGCATCCGAGAGTACTCATACAAGGATGCATTGTAATTTCCTTGTAGCTTCTGTCTCGAAAGTAGGCAAGCGGATTCGAGGTCTAGGCTAGGCGATCCCAACGTCGAAGGTGACCGAAGTCCGTCGTTCCCCATCGAAATTCGTTGACTCATGAACATCGGATTCGTTGGAGTACCGGAAGCACTGAAGACAGACGAATCATTGTCAAACCCGCCCAGGTCACCCCATGGCGAGATATTGGTTGTGACACAGCTCATGGAATCAAGGCGATGCGTGTTTGTAGGAATATTCCCACTGACTGATCCCCGAATGTTGTCTATTGAGGATTCTGACAAATTCAAAGGAGGCGGCGGTTGTAAAAAGGACCCTATTTGGGAGGTATTTCTCTTTAAATCCAAGTTTTTGAGGGCGTTATTTATGTTCTGCTCATAGGAATTCAGACGTCCGAGACCCTTCTCCGCTAAAATATCATAGTCAGAAGAGAGGTGTCTTTCATGGCTGGAGGGTAGGTCGAATGAACCGAGATTGCAACGAATTAACTCATGCACGTCCACGGGAACCTCGTTGAAAATGATTTTCGAAGGTAGGTCACTGGGGAAATTCGCGGACTTAAGATGGTCGAGGCATCCCAGAACAGGCTTCACTAGCTTGCTCACTTGAACACAGGAGCAATTTTTAAGGTACGAAGAACAAAACTCTTCGACGAAGTCGATGTGATCAACTGTTTTTCGAAGTTGATTTATACGAGTCATTAACCGCATCTCGATGTCGCTGTGTATCTCGCGATTCTTCTGGATAAGTTCGTCCTACACCATCTATTAAAAAAAGGCAAATTACCTTAATTGAGTCTATTGCCGACTTCCACTTGTTGCACAACTCTTCGATCTGAGACTTGTTCGTGTCCCGTGACAGACTTAAATCGGATAAAACGGAATGTAAGGAGTCCGATGTGTCGCGTAAAATATTTTGATTCTCGTGGCATTTTCTTAGGCCTTCAGATATGAACGACTTTGTGTGCTTGGTAACACCACTCAATACGAGCGTGATGTGGCCTTTGTGGTCGGTTTCACAGCAAACATTGCACAATGGAACCTATGGATATTATTACAATTAGCTGTGTTCAGATAAAATTACATGGCATTGGACACAGAACAATGAATACACATCGCCCGGGTGATCTGTGCACTTAACCGGCTTCGCGTTCAGCATGGTTCGCTGCAGCTCGCATCTCTTTTGCGTTTCGGCTTCACTCAAGCCGAGAACTTCGTGCGACGAAAATAATTTCATGACCTGTGAATATTAACGCATTCGAAAGGACTTGCCTTATGGGTGTCTCGACATCTATCACATAACGTCCCAGCACACTGGATACACCGATATTGCGCTTCCTTCCCTTCAGTGCACAAAGAGCACGTGACTCCTTTATTCTCTCCCTCTGGATTATTATTTTGATCAAAAACAGTAGTGTCGTATGGCTCAAGACTTTTAAGGTCACCCGAAATCTTGCCGCATTTTGGACATTTAATATATTCCATCAAATTACTGTAGACTTTAAAATCACTGAGACAAATCTGGTCGAATATATGAAGGCAGTTAAGAATAACGGGGCTTCTCAGGGTTTTGTCACATATTCCACAAGTTTCTGGGAGGCCAGACGAATCTTCAATTTCGTCTTCTTTTAAAGGCTCGTCGGTGAAGAAGCCCAAATCGATATTTCGAATATCCGAACCCACTTGCATACTTCACCGTACAACGAGATTAAAAAAATGTGCGCGAACCACGTTCAAGAAAAGCGCAACGCACGCAGGAAACTGTTCGTTTAAATCGATTGAAATATAATAATTTACGTATTACTTCTGCACAATATATTTGCGTCAAAAAGCAAGATCCAACATTAGATAAAAATAAAATTAATTGTTTTATGATGGACTCAAGGATCAAAACTGACTGCACACAAAATTACCAATGCATTCAAGAAACCGACCCGGAATACTCCTGTTTAACCACTTCGGGTGTAACTAAATAGCAGTACTAATGAGGAATGGCAGAATTGCGATATGCAGAAATTCTTATTGGAATTAAACAATGTTGTTTGGGGTCGCATTTGTGTCGAAGAGATTTGCTTGTGGACGGGCTCGGTGGGGTTAGCAGATATACGAGAAGCAGTGGGAAATTGTAGAGAAATCAATGAAACAATTGGTGAGGTTTTACTTCCACAAAGTTGCCTGAAATTGCAAATGAAGAAAAAGAGACGAGGACGGCGGTCATATGGCCATTCGAAGATAACCTACGGTTGATAATAACGTCTTTATTTATAATAATTGTAGTGGCTTTATTGAGGTCACGAGAACCAAAACTTTATTTTAGTTCCTGCTTCACCTGCTCCGGTGAAACTAAAAATCGGGAAAAATAAGGAATAAACGAATTGCGATGTGTCACCGTTCTTGTGGGTATTGAACTGTATAGATTACGCATTGGTCCAAGAGATTTACACTTGGATAAACTTGAAAAGAGGGGCAACTTAAAGTACGAGCAGCGATTAGCCAGCAACTATTGAAGTGGCGTTGAACCATGATCTCTTGGGTGGAGAGCATAGGCAGACCGCGGAGGTTTAAAAAGTCAGAACATTTAAGGTCGGTGAAAATTACTGGGGAACAATATACAATGAGGGAAATATACAGGCATGGAAAAAGGTTTTTATATAGTTAGAGCTTACACGAAGTCTCCTGAAACGGCGAACTAAGAAGCAAAGGCAACGAAATTGACCGAAGACCGCATCAACATGATCACTCCATGTTAAAAATAACGATGAGGAATTTTTATTTTGAGCTCGAGGCGTAATTATTGAGTGAAGAGATTTTGGGCGTGTGAACATCGACTCTCAGGAAGAAAGTGATGGAGATGCATTCAACAGAAGACCATTTTCCGAAGACCGCTCGAGTACCTTAGTGACTGCTGCCCGAGCTGTTGATAATCACCATTCGTCTTGCAAGCATGGCATAAAGCCTAGTCATCCTCGTATTTTATTGACGTCACTTCGTTAAGGAACCGAAGACTAGACGTGTAGTTGTAAAAAAAGGAAAGCACTACGCCTAATAGCTCACCGCAATTATTGGGCATTGAGGATGAGGCTTCATTTCGGACTCTTACGTGTTGGCGTCGGTTTGATAAATAATTTTGGAGCCAATTAATCAACTTTTCTTCAACGCCATCTTTACATAGTTGAGAAAGAATGAGGGAGCCTGAGATATTGTTGAAAACATAGTTTAATTCCAGGATAGCTTTCGCTCCGGCATCAATTGCAAAGGTGAAGGGTTTTTGAAAACGCAGTCACGGCATCCAAAGTGTTTCTATTTGATTTATAAGCAAACTGAAACGGGTTATCTGCAGTTTTGATAGAAGGTGATTCTCAATCGCTTTCAACCAGAAAGATTCGTTCACGATAGGACTATACTTCACTGGTCCAGCAAAACCATTGGCCGCTTTCGGAATCGGTGTTATTGCAACATCCCTCCATTCCGAAGGAAAGGACCATTCTCCTAAAGAATAATTGACGAGCGTCGTAACAATCGGAGAAATCTCTCTGTGACAGATTTTAATAACCGTGGGAGGGACCCCATCCGGATCAGTCGCTGTGGAGCACTTGAGGCCAGCCAAAATTTTGGTGATCTCGGATTCGTGAGCAAGTAGAACAGCGCATGGATTGAGAGATCTAACGTGTGGCACCGCGAAAAGGAAAGCGGATTTGAAGCCATCATTAAGCGTCAAGGTCTAGGGCACCACTTGGTAGATATGGGCGGCGGGTTCCTGTCAAACTATTAAGATTTTTAACAGAGGTCATCGCGTTTCCATGTTCTGAACAGCTCATCTACTAAAATCTGATCGAAATTGGTTTAATTTCTCGATACCTCCCCTGGCGACAGAGTCGTTCCTTCTTTCTTTTAAGAACTGGAGATGTTACGACACGAGGGGTAAGGGATAGTTCCGTAATTGAGCAGTTTGAATAGTAAAGAAATCGAAAGTAGCTATTCATATGGTCTATTTCCTTATCGAAGTCGGAATACACGAAAACGTTTTAGTCGATTGTGGCAACGGCATCTCTTAAATTACACGTGTTCTGGAGGTGTGCGAAATAATGCGCAGTTTTTTTTAGGTATGGGACACCGTGAATGGTTTTTGTTATCCTTGCCATTTTTTTCGGTAGACCAAAAACGATGCTGTGGTCAGACTGGGCTAAAGGTGCACGCTTACGGCATGCATACAAAGAAGAAGCGGACACAAATATGTGTTCGGGAAGATTCCCTTTGCGTGCAGGAAAATTTACTATTGTGTTAAGACCACGGACAGTTGTGGTTTTCGTTAGATGAATAAAGAAATGATTAAAAATGAATATTTTTCAGGATATCACATTGAATATTTTCAATATAAAAATAGACAGATCGTCAAACCTACGACCCATGGAGGCATATAACTGTCCGGAATTCTTTAAGATCCAGCATTGGTTTACAAAAAATAAAAGCACTTATTCACCAGTTAAGCAAGTGAAACTCTGAAAATACATGGGTTGGTTAATGTATGGGCAAATAAAAGTCCATATCCATAACTGACTACATCAACATCGGAAACTACAAAACTGGGGCTTTATTTTATGTTTTCTTATTAATAATAAAATTTATATTTCGATTTAATTTATTAAACAGAATTTATATAACGTTTCTTTTATTTTATTTTAATGTTCATGATGATGTTGCTATTTGCGTGTTTGTTTCAATTGGTCCTAGTTGGTCCGTTAAGTTGGTTTCGGTTAGCCATATTGAATACCGGTTGGGACTGAGGTACATCGCAATGGCGTTCATTTTTATTATTACCTATTTTGTTATGATTACGGTTGTATTATATTTAATTTTACCTTATTGCCGTCATTATAGTAGTTCCATGGCGTGAACAGTTGAGTATATAAGGCTATTAGATCTTATTATTCGTCTGCTATATTATATATACTAGTTTCCTGTGGACAGTGTTTTCTCGACACCATATAAACACACGATGCTTATCTAAGCTTTAACATAGCTGGTTTTCGATTTTTATCAGTGTTATTTCATGATATAGACACTCGGATTCACACTCTCGAAATGGACAACACTTGTGTAAAGTCACGGGCAACTAAAATCAACACTAACCAATTGGATTTTATCAAGCGAATAGTTATTCCTATCATTGCAAAGGACAAATTATCATGGCCATTTCTCAAGCCAGTTGACCACCAGAAAATGGGTCTTCCGGTATGTTGACGAGTATCTTTGACATTTCCTAAGGATTATCCCAAAATAGTGAAACACCCTATGGATCTCGGAACAATCAAACAACGACTGAACTTAAAATTCTACCGTTCTGCATCTGAGTGTCTGGATGACCTATTTACCATGTTCAGAAACTGCTATATTTTCAACAAGCCCGGCGATGATGTCGTTGCCATGGGCATGCAACTGGAGAAAATAGCAAGAGAACGACTCCAAAATATGCCTTATCCCGAGGTCGAACTTTCTATTCAGCGACCCAACCAGGGTCATCTTGCGCCCTCCAATCGCTCTACGGATTCTAACGCCTCCGTATCCGCCATGAACAACACAGAGGAGATAAATGGATCGTCTTTAGTTCGTCCAACTACTCCATCTGGAGCTAGCATTGTATATAACCAAGGGCCCATTACTTCAACGGTGAATAAAAAAACGTTAAAGCGGAAACAGGAGTCCATCACTCTCGACGATATCCCATCAACTCCGAACTCCATAGACGATTCAAGAGAACGGCGCCAGTTGAAGAAACCCAAAATTGAAGAACGGGCCATCGGAAAACGTGTCAGACTCAGCGAATCCTTAAAACAGTGCAGTACTCTTTTAAAGGACATATCGTCTGCTCGGTACAGGGTAAGCTCTTAATGATTCCTTATCGAGTTTTAGCAACTAAACTCGCTTTTCCTAAAGCCCGTTGACGTTGATGGGCTTGGTCTACACGACTACTTTGATATAATTAGTCGCCCAATGGATTTAAGTACAGTGCGTTCAAAATTGGAGAGTGGTTCTTATCAGAACAAAATCGAGTTTGCCACTGATGTGCGGCTAATGTTTGACAACTGCTACAAGTACAACGGCGAAACTAGTGATGTGGCTGGAGTTGGTCGAAGTCTGCAAGGAATATTCGAAGAGCAATTCGCGAAAATTACCGACGACGACAGAGAGGGGCCTCAATCTGTTGATTCTCACTCAGTAGACGTTCTTGTGCAGGCGGTGCTTAAAGACCACCAAAGACTGGTCCTGCAATTCAACAAATTCAGTGAAGAGATTCAAAGAATAGGTTCAAGTGTCAATACGATTCTGTCAATACTGAACCTTCCGAATGAGCAACCGGCCATTCGCACAGTTAAAAAAGGTAACTTGTTTAACAATCTTATTCTTTTCTTCAAGGCTCTCTTAATGTATCTACTTCCAGTGCTTTGTGCGATGATCACGTTAACAATAAAAAGCCGCCTAAAGTGACCCAAAAGGTCCGTCGAAAACCACAAAGTAAGGCATATATACCGTATTTTACGATTCCCAAGATCCTCCTGTATTCCAAAACGCACAGGTGCCTCTACTAGCATCTACTAGCGGGCCTGGGGTACCCAGTGCTGCTTCATCGCTGCCTGCTGCATCGGCACCAGCAGGCGATGACTTCGTTGCCGATGCCAACGTCCGTGCTATGACGTACGACGAGAAGCGCCAGCTAAGCCTGGATATCAACAAGCTCCCGGGGGAAAAACTAGGCCGCGTGGTACAAATAATCCAACAGAGAGAGCCATCCCACCGTGACTGCAATCCGGACGAAATAGAGATTGATTTTGAAACCCTACAGCCTTCTACTCTCCGAGAACTAGAGCGTTATGTCAGATCAGTCCTCCAGAAAGCGAAGGCATCGCGGAAATATACCAAGAAAAACAGTTCTGGCGGTCAATCAGTAAAGTCTCGAGAGGAGAACATGAAAAAGAAGGCGGAAGAGTTAGAGACACGACTTCGACAGATGAATGGCATGTTATTGATCGCAGTCCAAATTAACCATCGTTGTGATCTAATGTGAACTTACAATCTTTTTAATCCTTACAGAACCATCCAATCGGTTGAGCGCGTCATCCAGTTCCAGTGACTCCGAGTCATCGTCGGAATCTAGTGGCAGTGAATCTTCTGATTCGAAAGCGGATAGTGAGTCCAGATGAATGCTCCTTTGCTTACTTAGTGAGCCCGGGACCTGTCTGACTCCTCGAGTAGCATCTCACAATCCACAGATCTCTTGCGATATAACCGCGGGCCCCTGATGGGACGCGTGTTCCGTTCGTGTCTGTATTGAATTCTTCTGAACACAGTCATGCTAATCACTCTCCCACACTATATATATACCATTTCGTCATTTTCTTGGCATTGAAGGCCGCTTGTATCTATTGTATATTACATGTATTCCCATTCCTGTCTTCGAATTAAGTGCCCAAAGCCTCCCAACCCCCACCCCTTAATAGGGGTTGTATAAACGTAAATTGCATTTTGTACAGCTTTAAATCAGATATTTAAATGTAATTTTTTTCCACATTTGCGTGTTCTTTTGGTTTTCCGGTTCCCTGGTACGTAATGGTCTTTGTGTGTGTAATTTATAGGCGACGGCGAGGAGCAGGCGTCACAACCAGCCTGTCCGCGCGTCCTTGGGGAACCGCGTTTGCAGCCGCTTACCGCGCCGTTGTTGCCTCATCACGCTCCCCTTAAAGCCGTTAGCCCGGATTCCTCAATAGCCACTTCTGCGGCTCTAAAACCACTGGTCTTCCAACGTCCCAATGTCCAATCTCCTCCATATGGTGATCAACTTGCCGACGAATCTTCAGACTCCGAGTCGGAGGATATAGATCGTCTGCCTCAACCCGCCTGGGCCTATAACAATCAAAACCCGGTCGGCGATGCTGCTGCGGCAGGGTCCTCTGTCTCATCTGCGCACCACTTCTCTTATCACGGCCTTCCAAATATTGCCAGCACCACGTCCATGCTGGATCCAGTTGATGCCGTCCCCATGTCGGAGGCCGCCCAGCGTGAATTGCTGGTTAAGAACGCGGCCGCTCAGCAGATTGTGCGCGAGGCGCAGCGCCAGAAACAGTGGAGCTCCAAGTTGGCCGAGGAACGGGCTGCAAGGGAGCGTGAGGAGGCAACGCAGCGGCAGCGCGAGGCGGATCAGGCCAGAGAGAGAGAGCGACGCATAGAGTGCGAGGCTAAGCGGGTTGAAGATGAAAAGAAACGATCTGTGGAGGCGCGTCGTCAAGACGATAGGGCAAAACGAGCGGTCAGTATTTCCACCTTTTCCCCCAACAACACCCGACTTAATAGAACCCGTCCGCCTTGTGTAACTAGGGCATTTGATCCCTAGGGAGAGGGGGGTTGGGATATGTTTTAATCATGACTTGGGGGTGTTGTATAAATAGGATCATTGGGCTCTCGCCCTGAAGTTGTTCCTGCGACCGGAGGTTTTGAGTTTAGTTAAATTTTCTTCTTCAGGCCATGCAGCCCCTACCTGAGCGCATCAATGCCCACGAACTGCTGTCGGATTTCGAGGCGACAAGCCATAACTCCTTCGTGGACGCCAGCTTCCCTCGGATTTTCTGATCCCTCTCTGAGTGTGTATATGTATTCTTCCAATGTCTTCCAAAGCCCCCCCCCATGTAAATGTGATAATTGAACTGTGGATTCGAAGGACGAGCCGCTACCCCACCCTCCCATGCATATTGCCTACGCCGGGGAGCATGTTGGTTCGCGGATTATGTGTATTTTTTCTTGTGAACATTTCTGAGTGTCCGCTATGCTTGTTTTTTTATTGACAACAATTCCGTACTCGTGATTTATCTTTTGAATGGGACAAAAGATTGTGCGGCCTAATAACACCGTAATAAATTTAAACGATTGATGCACCGCGCCGCGCATCAACGCTAAGGGCGTACCTTAATTATGGTTGGCTGTAGATAACAGATGGAGGTGGGTTGAATGACAAGTCCTATGCTTCGATTTAGAGGCCCTAGGGACGTTTACGGACGGCGTGGTCTGGCAAAAGCTAGTTCTTAGGGCTGTCGAGGCTCCATGGTTTGTATGCCTGCAACTGGGGCACAAAGGGGGTCCTCTATAATATGAGGGCATGCAATAGATGATGGCAATGCAGGTAGACACTCATTTTCCCCCAGCGGACATATGACGGTTGATCTGGATACTAAATTAAGCGGTGCGGGTGTAGCATCCGCTGTCGAAGGCGACGCTCTGTTATATCCACTTACGAACACCAGTCAGGAGCAATCGATGGAACGCAATCAACAGACCGCGTAGTGTCGCTGGAAGTCTTGATTCCCCGATATAACACCCCGAAGCCATCCACGTTGCCGCAGATCGTCTGCAATACTTTCCTAAATCCCAACACCTCTGAAGACACACAAAACGTTCGGCAAGATTCGAAATATGTACTTGTCTAATGTCGCGGAATCAATGGAGACGTGCCTAACACCGTAGACTTCGGAAAACACTTGCTTCGTTCGTTTCGCATCCAACAAGCCAAAGTGTGAAGAATACCTGCTTCGCGACACAGCGAGCGAAGATGGTATCCAATACGAAGTGTCCAAGACATTTTCACACACTTTCCGCCCAATCTGAGCAATGCCCCAAAACTTCCGACCCATTTAACAAGACTGACACCTCTGCTCCATAATGCCCCTGAAGGGTCAAGCGAAGGATAATGTCAAAAGCGACGTAGCTGCCATGCGTCGAAGACATCAATAAGTTAGAATAACAAACGTGAACAGCTCTCTAGCGACGAAATAAGGCGTTGCTGTTCAGTCCCCGAGAAGCTGTCCACCCATCTACAACGCCGTCATCCGCGGAAGGGAGCTTTTAAACCTCTTCCACCGTCGCCATTCCCAGGTTGACGATGTCGAAGCTACGGGCAACCAATCAAAGCGGGCGTGGAACGTGTAGGTCTGCAGTCAGTCTACCAATGCACCACTTGAAACAAAACTGGGCCACAAGTTACTCCGGTCGTCGTGAATGGCCAGCGGCGATTCGGGGAATCACCGATGGAGGTTAACCCTCTTGCAGGAGAAGAAGAGACGCTAATACCGACTTGATCGCAACCGACAGTCAGGTGCACTGAAGACCAGTTTATACGACTCTGCATGCTGTCTGCGACGGGTTCCAAGGCAAACCGTTAGGCCGATTAGCCATAACCCTGGTCGACCTTGAAGGATTCCGCAAGACTGTCTGGAACACCTTCAGCATGTTCTCGGGAACTATATTCTATGAGAGCACCACCGAACTGCAGAGTCCACATGACCTTGCCATAAACAAGGCGCAAGAAAGGGTTGACCTTGAGGCGCACAGGAAACAAGCCCGACGCTTTGGGATAGTCTTTCCGCGATAGGCCTGCGGACAAAGGTTCGCGTCTACGCGTCGAAATCCGTCCACTACTGATTACTGCGCGTCAGGGAGAGTATATGGGAGGTTTTCGTCACTGGGGACTGGCTTGATCAGGTCTGCAGCGACGTAATAAGACGCCGTTGTGGAAACACGAAGATGCGGTCAACCCACCTAGAACGTGGTGGGCTTCAGTGTTTCGGCAGCGTTGTACGCCGTTCCGACACGAACCTTTCAAATCTGGGCCTCTTGCCGTCACAATACCGAGATTGGCGCAACACCCCGGCATGCCTGGACGACTACAGGAATGTGCACAGACTGTCAAACGCCCCAAGAAGCCCTACACAACTTATGTCTGAATGAAACAGTATGAAGAAGCCAGGAAACCAACCAGCTAAGCACACATTGGATAGGGTGATCGGGTGAAGGGCGGTAGAAGTGAGAATATCAGCGCAAGAAGAGGTCTCGGCAGCTGGAAAATGGCGGACACAATCAAACCTAGCTCCCGCGCGCCCGTCCTGACGACAACCATGCCTATAGACCATCGACCGTTGCTAACGTACATTGTCGAAGTGGCCGGCGAATTGGCGGAACCCGATGACATTGTCCCCGGAAACGTCGCACTAGGCTGGCAGGGTCGCCGACGAAGAGGAGGAGATTTATTCGCATCCCATGGAAGCAAGGACGCGCTTCCTCCGCGAAGCCTACTCCGATAAATATCGTCTCCCCTAGCATTCTTAGTACTGCCAGCCCCTACGTCTACTAAAACAAAGCCATCGGGATTCTGTCAACCGTGCTGTCCTCCGATTGGGGTGACGTTTCTACGCACCAGTTCTTAAGTTCATGGGCGGTAATTGTTTTAGCCAATAATGTACCGGGTATCGAGCCCCCTCGACAGTGCAGCTTGCTGAGGACGCAAAGACGACGTGTGCTACATTCTTCCATTTATTAATAAGCTCTAGTGGATCGGTGTGTACAACAGGGAGTCTCCTTGTATGGAGAATAGTCGTTACTTACAGTTAGTAGGGGTAACGGTGGGTCGGAAAGCCCTTTACCAAGAGAGCGCTCTATAAAGCGGGCGGTTTAGGTAAGGGATAGCTGAGCGGTATCATTTTGAGGCTGAGGGTTGCAATTCATCGGGGCGGGTTGGGGGCCGCAATTCTGCAGCCCGATTTTTGGGTACGCTGAGGGGCGCGATGTTGGCCGGTTTGATGGTGTACTCGAATTCAGCCAGAATTTCGTGGGCATTTACTGTTTCGGGAAAGATTGGCTTGAGCACCTGGAACAGGTAGACTCGTTTATTTGCAAAGATAATTAACGCAAAAGAAAGGGAAAAATATAATGTTTAGATGTAAGATACCATAGATGTGCTTGCTTGTGGAGTTCCGTCAGCCTGCATTTTCTTAACTGATTTATTGTGAACAGATCAAGTGAATTGTGGACCATTAATCGAAGACTTCTCATATTGATTCGAATAAATAATACTTCCGTCATGAGCAGAGTTTGCGGAGAAAGAATAAGAAGGAGTTTTACTAGCTATGGTCAGTTTAATTTTCATTTTCCGCCGAAAGTTCCGCTGGACTGTCATCGCCAATTCTGATGGTTCCTTGAGACCGGCTGCAACTAATTCCCTGTAAGTACTTCCTATGAACTTTGTCAATCTCCCACCTTGCACATAATTGGAATCTCTTTTCACACGTAAGCTTCACGGATTCTCCATTGTCTCGACCGCCGATAATTCGGCAGTCTGTCGTGAAGCTCGAATGAGAAGCTGATGGATTTAATCTTAATTCTAGTGTCATCGCATACCTTGTGCACATAGCTGCATACTATTCAGGTTTATCTGATTCGGATTTCCGTTAGCAGAGTTCACTGATTCCTACTTTACAATCCAATACTCTGGAGTGATTGTCACAGAATCTACCTCAGACACACAGTTCACACCTCAAACCAACTGCGACTTCAATAGAGGATTCATTCAGAAGATGAATGATTCATCAATAGAAGAACAGGCCAATGGAAAACGTACCAGGCTAAGTGGATCCCTAAAAAGGTGCAGTACTCTTTTAAAGGACCTGTCATCGCTTCGCTACAGGGTAACCTCTTATTAATGCCTAACGTGGATTAAGGACTTTAACCACCTTTTTCTGGAACCTGTTGATGTGGAAGGACTTGGTTTAGCCGACTACTTTGATATAATTAGTCACCCAATGGATTTAAGTACAGTGCGTTCGAAATTAGAGTGTGGTTCTTATCAGAACAAAAACGCGTTTGCCACTGATGTGCGACTAATGTTTGACAACTGCTTCAAATACAACGCCGAGGGCAGCTATGCAGCTGGAGTTGGTCGAAGTCTGCAGGGCATATTCGAGGAGAAATTTGTCAAAATTACTGACGACGACGACGACGACGAAGAGGATCCTAAGGCCGCCGGTTCCCAATCAGTAGATGGTCTTGTCCAGACGGTGTTGGAAGAACAGAAAAGGCTAATCACACAATTCAACTATTTAAACGCCGAACTTCAAAGCATACGTTCACGTATCAACACGATTCAGTCTCTATTGAAACTAGAGAATACACAGCAGTTCAATCGTGTTGCCAAAAAAGGTTTGTCACGTTTTGTCATGTCATTCTTATTTGCCGTTCTCTTCAAGGATCTCTTAATGCGTCTACTTCAAGTGCTTTTTCTTGCGATGATCAGTTAAACCACAGGAAGACCCCCAAAGGCACACGCAAGGTCAAACGAAAATCGAAATGTAAGGCATCTATTGCGTTTATTACGACTTCCAAGCATCTAAAAAGGCGTCTGGTGGGGCCAGTGCATCAGCGGCCGCTGGCGAGGAGATCTCAGTCGAGGCTGACGCCCGTGAGATGACGTACGAAGAACGGCGGCAGCTGAACCTGGCTGTCAACAAGCTCCCAGGCGGAAAACTGATTCGAGTGGTAGAGATCATTCAACAGAGAGAGCCATCAAACAGCGAGGGTGATCCGGAAGAAATAGAGATTGATTTCGAAACCCTACAACCCGCCACTCTTCGGGAACTAGAACGCTATGTCAGATCAGCACTCGAGACGACGAAGGCATCGCGTAAACATGCCAAGAAAACCGGTTCTGTCGGTCAGTCGTCAAATTCAGCGAAAAAGAAGGTTAAACGGGTTAAGAGTTCACCTCCTCAGACCAAAGGTATGCTTATTTATCCTTTTGACCATTGCTCTGAACTCGTAGAAAGCCATGACTTTCTTAATCCTTCCAGGGCCATCATCCAATCGGTTGAGCGGGTCTTCCACTTCCAATGACTCCGATTCGTCGTCGGAATCTAGTGACAACGAATCCCGTGAGTCCAAATAAATGCCTCTTTGTGCTTACTTCGAAATCCCAAGACATATCAGACTCATTGGCCAGAATCTAACACCTTTCAAGTTCGAATTCATTTTTAAAATCCGAATTAAACACCCAGTTTGAATGGAAAATAATCGTCTGTTTATTGATGTTTACAGGCTGAAGGCCTACAATTTATGAATGATAAATTATCTATAGCAAATGTCGATTCTATCGACTATTTCGCTCCTAATTCTTAAATTGTTTGAGACGAATCGACAGAAAAAAGTCACAATGCGTTAAATGAAGCGTTCTTGGAGGTCAAATCGCTTCAGACGTTCGTGAAATTAATCTTCCACGGAATTTCGTTCTCAATAAATCCGAGCAGAATGTCAAGTCATCTCAACATATTGCCGTGGGGTTTTTGTAATGCCCAAATACGGCAATTATGTTTCTTTACGAAACATTCAAACGTCTGCAAAATAATAAAAAAAACGACTATCCACAGATCCCTTGCATTTTAACCCTGGAGCGCGTTCTATTAATGTCTGTATTCCATCGTCTAGAAATCCAATATTGGATTTTAGCGCCGCTTACACCTATCGTTTATCACATGTACTCCCATTGCCCCGTCTTCGAATTAAGTGTCCAGAGTCTCCCCCACCGCCCCCACCCAACCTAAAATGTAATTCTCCAACACTTTGGGTTTCCGTTACTGTGGCGCGTAATGGAATTTGTGTGTATGGCCGAGCGTAGAGGCGTGCGCTTGTAATCTAGCAACCTGGAGGCCGGGTGGCGGAAACTGTCTCGCGCGCGTTATGGACAAGGCCTTCTATGGCCGCCGTTACCTCGTTGTTATTTCCTCCATTCCTGTTAAACATTAAAATGCTGAAAGTTCTGGTCTTTGTGACCCTAATAAAGCGTTAAAATTATTATTATTATTATTTTAGAGGGCGATGAGGCGCCGCAAGCAGCCAACCTTCCGAGGATCGTCGAGGAACCGCGTTTGCAGCGGCCACCACCACCGCCGCCTCCTCCTCCTCCTCTCTCCCTCATCAACCGCGTTGGCGCAGCGGCGGCACCAGCAGCCTCCCTCCCCCAACAACCCAAGGTTGCTTCTCCCCTCCAGGGCTGCTTGCTCGCTTGCTTGCTTTGTGTTATCTTGTTCTCTCTGGCCTCCTCCTCCTCCTCCTCCTCCTCCCCTCCTCCTCCTCCTCCTCCTCCTCCTCCTCCTCCTCCTCCTCCCCTCCCTCCTCCCTCCTCCTCCTCCTCCTCCTCCTCCTCCTCCTCCTCCTCCTCCTCCTCCTCCTCCTCCTCCTCTCTCCCTCATCAACCGCGTTGGCGAAGCGGCGGCACCAGCGGCCTCCCTCCCCCAACAACCAAAGGTTGCTTCTCCCCTCCAGGGCTGCTTGCTTGCTTGCTTTGTGTTATCTTGTTCTCTCTGGCCTCCTCCTCCTCCTCCTCCTCCTCCTCCTCCTCCTCCTCCCTCCCTCCTCCTCCTCCTCCTCCTCCTCCTCCTCCTCCTCCTCCTCCTCCTCCTCCTCTCTCCCTCATCAACCGCGTTGGCGAAGCGGCGGCACCAGCGGCCTCCCTCCCCCAACAACCCAAGGTTGCTTCTCTGCTTGCTTGCTTGCTTTGTGTTATCTTATTCTCTCTGGCCTCGCGGACGTCACGGCAATGGGGGGAAGGCCCGGTCTGGTTCCTTGGAGAGATTACACGTTCTCGGTTGTCAGCCGCATCGATATCGCTTACCTGGACCGCCAATGACAGCGGTTCGGCAGCTGGGCGTTTGAGCAGCGTTTTCAAGATGGTGTGACTGGCGAGGATACCTTTAGGGTTTTACAACAGCGTCGTGTTATTTCAGCGTCAATCGACAAAGCCGAGGTCAGTTGAGCATAGCTGAAATTTGAGATCGCCTGCCACTAACAATCCACTGTGCCACTGACGCCGGAATTCAAGGAAAATTCTTGTTCAAGTTTTACTTCTTCTCCACAAACACAAAGTCACGCTCGGACAGACGAATAGCGTGACTTCGGGCATGCGATTGGCCTTCAGTATTGTCCAGACCAAATCTCTCTTGATCGCGTCGAATGTCGCGGACAAAATCGATGAAAAGGGGTGTTGTGAATTCGTTGCGATTTTGCAATGCTCGGCAGAAGGCCTAAGTGTCCCAATATCACGCAAGGAGCTACGCGTGCGTCTTGGTTTAGTAAAACCCTTTAGGGGGGGTTGGGCGTACTGAATATTTTGGCGGCTAAGCTGATTATACTGAAGCATCAGCACTTATGCATTTATGAGTAGCGGGAATAGAGAAGCTGAAATTCGCTGAGCAGGAGAGATGGGGATCCTGAATGCTTGGATACGCACATTAAGACCACGGATTACAGGGTCCTCGGTTCAAACGATCGCTCTCACGTTGGTCCTGTGGATAAAGGCAACTGGCCGGCTCTTTTGAGTGCAGTTTATTTTCGCCTTCAGACCTCCCCACCACGACTTGAGAGCATCAACACCCACGAATTGCTGTCGGATTTCGAGGCGAATAGCAATAACTCCTTCGTGGACGCCAGCTTCCTCAAACCGTTATGATCGTCCGCTCGGTGTGTAACTCCTTCGGTGTCCTCCAAACCCCCCCCCCTCAGCTATGCATTTGCTTGCAGAGAAAACGTCAATATTTGTTTTTTTATTTTAAAAATAAATGTGACCATGATGATTAATTTATTGATTTTTTTCAATCGCGAATTGAATCAAATTGGAATTCCGTGTGCATTCGTACGGCATTTGAGGGAAGAGGGCCTACATAATGATTGGTTGTTGATTGCTGACATTAAAACCAACATTAGCACCCCGGTATCGCGTCTACCTCCTCCACCTCAAGGATCAGGCATCCTGGACTCAAACAACCTCCTGGGACCACCCCAAAGTCGACACAAAAGCATTCGGTACATTAGATACGAATGCAGGACTTCGGGATGATTGGAAGCATTGGTTGACGGTTAATCCACCCTACAAAAGGGATACATTTATACGTCTACTGTTGTGCATCGGTGTTGAGGCCTCAGAGCTAATTTTGTCAGGCTACAACCGGCGTTCTGGAGTTCCATTACGATTCGATTGCAACCCAACTGGCCAATTATTCATTAGAGAAGGTTTTTTTCGAAATGCAGAAATGATGCTTATATATACTATGGCCAAGGTTGTCGCTCGAGCAGCAGTTCGATTAATTCCTGTTTAGCTACAACAACATTCGGACAATTCCACCGAAATAGGTAATCCAAACACACACTACACCAAGCGTGATTCATTCTGAAAAGTAAATGCGTTAATTTAATAGTTCCGGTTGATGACCTACACAATCTACGTTTTCTTGTGGTTGCCATGGCCACTGCAGATTGCGCTTCCAAACCTCCCGGAAGGCCCCCCCATCTATTCCCCCCTCCAGTCTCCAAGGAGCTGTCCAAACAGGGTATTAACGGAGTAAAGATGAATAGGTTTATGTATTTTTTTTCGAAAATCCTATTTTTCCACCCAACTTTCTGGGCATCAACAAAAACGCAAGACGATGGGGCATTCCCAGCAGCTTTGGCAGACCAGAACTTGGGTGATCGAGGGGTCTTCGGAGAACGACGTTCTGCTTCACGCAGGATGTAAAGCACTTCTCCATTTCGTTGTCTTTGGGAGCAGATGTTGGAAATCGTCGGTTGATCCAATCAATAATTTCGCTTTGAGCTCAAAATTAAAATTGATAGGGGTTACTTTTAACAATCTCATATCTTGGAGCATACTGATGGCCCAAACGATCTGTATTTTTGATCCGAATTGGTTTTTTTTAAATAATTTAGTTCTATTCGATTATCTAAGTTCTAAATCTTTTAAATTATTATTCAACGAAATTTCACCGGCCATACCCTCATCGCTACTCGTGTATTAGGAGGACCCCTCTTAAATTGGTTAGCACCCTCGTTCTGTCGGTGAGGGGTCCGGGTTCGATTCCCGGGTCAGGCCTGATTTGGGACGCAGCCACCTGCAAAAAACCCCACAGAGGCCGTTTTAAATGTTGGACGTCTCGCTAATTCATCTGTTATGTTGGATGCAATCGCGAAGCACCCCCTTTCTCAAGTGGTGGTGACACTAGAACACTGCCGATTACAAATAAACCGAAAGGAAGCATTCTGGACACCACCGAACATCCGCTACTGTTCCGCCCAGAGCTCCCTTATCTCATCCCAGATGCCTGACGATGAAATGGCTTCAGCGTCATTCCTCCCGCCTTTCGTTCTAAACCACGGTTCCAAACTGACGGTGCTCTCATAAATTGCACAATTCGATCTGGCAGACCATCAACCACGCAAGCAGATGTTTAAAAATAAAAAAAACACTAATTCGGAAGCCCGGAATTCTCGGGTCGCCACATCTAATATTAATAAGTTGTATTTAATTGATAAAGTTAAATTGACGTTTTTAATTAATTATAATATTTTGGCGATAATAATAGATTCAGATAATTAAACTGCTTTGCGTGGTTTCGTAATAAAAGGATCATCAATTTTGACAAATTGTTGATTGCTTCAATCAATAGTTTCTCGTTGAGCTCAAAATTTATGAGGGCCGGTGATCATGTGGATGTTGTCGTGTCAGTTAATAGTTTCATGCCTTTTGGGATAGGCTCAAACCTTGTCAAGGTCTTCGTGAATGCCCGTATCATTCTAATCATAGCATACAATCCCCTCTGGTTCCCATGACCTCCAACTTTGTGACCTTTTGATCCTAAAAGACTTTTTTTAAAAATAATCTTCCCACAAATTGTCCCCTCCATGCCTCTAGTATTCTAAGTGACCCCTGCCATTCCCGGTTAACGGCAGCGTATCGAAATATGGCCATTCCTTAGAAGTCCCGAGTTTTAGGGACAAACATTGACAACCCATGTTAATGTGAATGATAAACCCATTCCCCTTTCAGTGCATGGAATTCAATGATTTAGCGTCCTCGATCTCTGCGTCAATCTCCAACGTTCCAAACCCGGTGTTGCTCCTACCTTATCTTCCTCGAGGTTCTGGGCATCCTGGGCCCAAGAACCGTCTTGGGACGAGCCAGGGATAGAAGCAACCCGGACACTCCAAATAGAAGCGGTATAAGTATCCCAGTATCAAACCCGAATCCTCTACCTCGAGGTTCTGGGCATCCTTG